>JAVTVY010029271.1:0-12388 GCA_036873755.1 Hanleya hanleyi
ACGACCCATTACGCCCAATAGTAACCCACCTCGACCCCAAAACCTCCATCCAGGTGCCCTTTTCACACGCGCCATAGCCCTGCATTCAATACACACCAGTCCAATCGGACTCTCTTCTACGAGTGCTTCAATATGACAACCCATATGACCCGCTCGGACCAAGGATGGTCCACCGCCACCCCAAAACGTCCATTCAAATGCACTTTTCCCACAATTCCGTCTGTGCACGCGCGGCATTGCCTTGCTTCCACGACATTTCAGTAGGATGGTTGCCCACGGATGGTCACCTCACAATGACTGTCCACCTCGACCCCAAAACGCCCATCCCAGATCTGCCCATGCAGTGTGCATGCACAGTTAGAACTTTTTCGCGAAAGTCAACCTATGTCTTGACACCCCTCTCATCGTATTCTACAGCGTGAGACAGAAAAAATAAGATGCTACACCGCATACTGTAAAAATCCATGAGTGGGTTGACATTGAAGCAACTGAAGCGTATCTTTGATCTTATTTAGGGGCAGATAACTCTTGCTTGGCCGTCACGTGACCAGAAGTGACTTGACTCGGAAGTGACCTTTGACAGGGAAGTCACGTCATCCGCGACGCCATCGCCGCGTGACGTCATCACTCTCACCCTCAATACTAATGAATTTCAGGGCTTCCTACTACTGAAACCACAAACCAAAACCAAGAACAGTTATTTTAAATAATCAAAATAAAAGTTTGATTCAAGGAATATTCTCGTTACAAGGGAAAATCCTACAGGCAAAATACAAAAATAAGGTCAGAAAGCATTTTTTGGTCCACCAAAAATCGATTATTTTTGCCAATGTTTCTCGAGTCTAATAATCTTGAGTCTGTTCATGACGACTGCATGGTGTAATTTTGGAGGTTTTGGATGATAAAGAACTTCGCTTCACCATTTTCGCACATAACGGACTTATTTCCGATTAAACACCATCCCTTATTGTATCAAGAGCTTTGATTCGGCTTAGGGAAATATAACAGAAAAGAACAAAATTAACTTTTATAATTTTTATTAAGCATTAAGCATGTTCATTGGCGCAATATGTAATATTATATAGTACATGCACAATAGATTTATGAGCATGAATATAAGAGCGATAAGAAACACAATTTCTGACAAGATAGGCAAAGAATCCAAATTTAATGAAAACAAAATAATCTAATTAGATATCTACAAGTGGTGTAACAGAAACACTTGATGGAATAAAGTTTAAGGCTGCCTATTATATGAAATCGTTACCACATAGCCCCATGCAGGGTGCTATTAAATTAACCATATTATATATGATGTTTACTAATTAATGCGTTCAGAAATTCGTCCCAATGTACCCAAATAAGTGTGTTAGTGTTTGGCGGGATTATAATGTCCAACAGGTTAGCTAATCAGTACAGCAGACTGACAATATAATAAACATGAATTTTTCAAAAAAGTGTCCCAATGCGCCCTTTGTAAAGACTAGCTGAAAGCAGGTAGAAGTATAAATATTGAAAATGTAATATAAATACAGAATAATAACACTTTCTCTGATACATAGCTCATAATAAATGTAGTAATAATAGTTCATAATAAAAGTACAAATATTAAACATGTTAAAGTGTGTGAGTGTGTGTGAGTTAGGGTTGAGCGCTATTTCGGCCGTGGAGCGACGATATGACTACGAAATGACTAGCAGACATGTGTGACTATCCATGTACAGTCATCATGTAGAGGTAATTATTACAGATACGGTACAAAACTCATGGAGGCTAACTCCCACTTGGAGGCTAAACATGTTAAATAAGCCATAATGTCAATATATGATTAAGTAGTTCATTACAATTTTAGTTATAATTACAAACAGCACCGTTTTGCCTGTCGATATGCATTCCGCGACTTCCTTTGAATATTACTATTGACATTAGAGGCACAATATATACTCTCTTGATGATAAATTAAAGTGCCGAAATACTGAAATATTGAGCCAAAGTGAACCTTACGTCTTTCTTATTACACTACTAAAGTCTGTCCATTAATCAGTCGTCTACTTTGGAGCTTGTCGAAAGTCAATAATTAAATCTGCATAGAATGCTTGCATTATGAGGTCTCCCTATGTAATTGAGCCCACTTATACGAAACTACAGTACAGAAGTTTTATATGAAGAGAATAACATATCATTTCAAGCGTGATATATTATCATTTTGTAGAGTTCAGTTTGTTATGCACGCTGCAAAAGCTAACTAGTTAACTATTAATTTTTGACAAATGCCAAAGTGGGTGACTAATTAAAATGGACAGACTTTAGTGCATAACCTGAGACTAATTAATATACGATTATCAGTCTTAGGTCAAACATATCAATTGAACACAATAAGTGATATACCAGTATCGAAATACACTTCATACGTAATTACTGAAGAACAATCTGAGAGAGGGTAGCACCACTCGAGGAGTCAATTGTAGCGTTAAGCAATTCACGCAGATAAGGAGGTGATGCAACGTGATTTTCAGCAATATATCGCAGCCAAGTGTTCCCAGAACAGTGAAATTCCTCACAGTGTCTCTGTGTCATTTGTGCATTTTTATTCTGAAATTTCGAGAAAATCTATTCAGAATGGAACAAAATCTCCAATACCTCGCATGTTATTTTCAAAGCATAGTGACTTTTAGCTTGCAATGTTGTAACATTAGGACTGGCTTCTATGACCTTGAAATTTAACATGCCAAGTTGTGAGAACGAAATTTGTTTTGAAGAACTTGACCCACCTTTTGGATGGATTTTCATGAAATTTCAGGAAAAATATGAACAGGTAATGTTCCGATGAAATGGAAAATTTCTCTACTCTGAGAAAACTTGGCTCCGACATATAGCCAAAAAATGACGTTCCCTCGTAATGTGAGCCAGGCAGTAGTAGTATGCTTAACACGACCAACAAGAGCCTCAAAGCCAGTTACCTACCTCCCGAACCAGATGCCAAGGAAAACCGTCGGGCTGAAAGAATATTGCACTGCAAATGACAGAGGCGGAACGGACAATTCAGCACATCGCGGACAGTCCAGACCACCAACTCGAATATGGAAAAAATCAAACTTCAGCAATCAATCACAAATACTCCGTTAACCTCCATGAGGTCAGGGTAACCATCTACCCTCTGAGTGGTAATACTTTTATTTCCCAGTAGTGGGCATTCAGGTGAGTACATGTTTGTCAGGTGGCACATATACAGTATGCCGATATTAATAAATCAATGCCTCACTGTCAGGCCAAATGTACTCTGTTACAATTCCTTAATCAATTATTCACAGCTTTGACAAAAGTCATTTCATTTACTATTGCAAGGCTATTGATACATATACTTTCAAAGTTTTGACAACTATGTGACACCATATGGATACTGTATGCCCACGTAGAGTTAGAATATTCCAGCGACATATGTTAACCTTGTATAGTATATATTACCTATGCTAGGGCAGCATGGTTTGTACCATGTTTGTCTGGCCCAGGAGGTAGATTAAAGTGCCAAACAATTTAGGCTCTCTGACGATCCATTGTGATCAGTGTCTGTAGAGCCTAAATTTATTGTAGTTTTGCTTAGGTTTTTGTTAGAGTTAGGGTTTTGCCAGGGTATGTTTGTTTCGGTCATCGTCGCCGTGTGACCAATAAGGCTAGGTGTGACGTTAAACTTCAAACAACCAACCAACATATTACCTATGCTCACTTGTTCCATAATTCAATCACAGCCATACCTTTTGGTTTGAAAATGCTGTTATCTTTATTACAGCGGAACGTCACCATTTAATGAATAAAGAAGCTGGTGTCCTTCAGTAATCCGTTTGGTTACTATAGTTACCAGCTTCTATAATGCCTCTCAGATAACAGAAAAACTGTTGAATCGTCGTCTACCGGATAAAAGAGATTTGAAAGCCGATATTCAATGGTGTAAGACAGAGCGGGCAGTTTTAGAGCTCAGCATGCAAACTCAATATGACAGCAGCTCCCATTATGCTGAAAATTCAAGGCGATAGGAACTAATGTTGGTTCAAATTATGGCCCCCCCTACCAACCTTTCTGCACTATCTCCGGAACGGCAAAAAATGGAGAGCTGAAACTTCGTGACTTTATAGCTTATCTTATTGGGGTCATTTTGAGCCTATTTGCATCACCCCCGATCAAAGGATCATGGGTAAATTCAAGATGGCGGCCACATGGGGTACCAGAAAAGTGACTCAATGGACCCCGTCTCCCGTAATATTCACTTGAACTGAATAGTTTATCCCTACCTGGCCTGGGGGGGGGGGGAGGCGAAATGCTCCCCCCCCCCAAACAAACTTTCTGCGCTATCTCCGGAACGACAAAAATGGAGAGCTGAAACTCCTTGACCGTGAAAGTTTTATCATATTAAGTCATTTTGAGCCCATTTGCGCTAACCCCCGAGCAGGATCATGGGTAAATTCAAAATGGCGGCCACGTGGGGTACCAGAAAAATGAAGTTTTCGTCATATTTTTTCAAAATTGCTGCTTTTCCGCGATGAAAAGTGAGCACAAACTAGTTGATTTCACATCACATTAATTTTTACTAATTTATCTTGCAGTTCTTGCAGAGAAATTGCCTAATTTTTTTTCTCGAAAAATACGACCGAAAAATCGACCAAAAAATGCCGTTTTTGAAGATGACGTCACTGTGACGTCATCAAAACGGCCATCTTGGATTTTTTTCACATTTTCTGGTAGAGCTTGACCCAAGAGTATAGTGTGGTAAGTTTCAATCCTCTAGCTCAAAGGGTAAGAAAAATAATTAGAGGGCGCCCCCCCCCAGCTAGCTGCACAGGCCCCAAAAAGCCCAGGCCAGATAGGGTTAACGTAAAATTTAAATCGGACACCGGCACCTAAACACAAACCCACAATGACGACCCTACCAATTTCGTAAAGACTAGATAAAAGTAGGTAGAGGTATAATTATTGAAAATGTAGTACAATTAAAGTACAAATATTAAACTTGTTAAATAAGCCATAATGTCAACATACAAGAATGTACAATTTTAGTAACAATTGCAAACAACACTGTTCCGCCTATCGATAGGCATTCTGCCACTTCCTGTGACTAGTTTTATGGACATTAGAGGCATCATATATACTCTCTTGATGATAATAAAATAAAGTGCCGAAATACTGAGCCGAAATGAGCCTTACGTCTTTCGAGGTTACACTACTAAAGTCTGTCCATTTTAATTAGTCATCTACTTTGGAGCTTGTCAAAAGTCAAGAGTTAGCTCCGCGTCGATTTTGTTACATTATGACTCCTCCCTATGTAATTGGGCCCTGGTATATGAAACTATAATATTGGAGAGAGAGAGAGAGAATTAGGGATTAACGTCGCATTCAGCAACTATAATATTGGAGTTTCATATAAAGAGAATTACTAAGTTATTTCAGGCGTGATATATTATCATTTTGTAGAGTTCATTTTGTTAAAAATGCTGCAAAAAATAAAATTGATACAGAGTTAACTTTTGATTTTCGAGAAATGCCAACGTAGACGACTAATTAAAACGGACAGACTTTAGTGTTTAGTGTTTATCTAGTCTTTACGAAATTGGTAGGGTCGTCATTGTGGGTTTGTGTTTAGGTGCCGGTGTCCGATTTAAATTTTACGTTAACCCTATCTGGCCTGGGCTTTTTGGGGCCTGTCCTGGCCTGTGGGGGCGCCCTCTAATTATTTTTCTTACCCTTTGAGCTAGAGGATTGAAACTTACCGAAGACAAATTAATATACGATTATCAGGTGTCATGCCAAACATGTTAATGAAATACAATGAGTGATACTCTGATAGCCACAAAATATCGAGCCGCAAATCACACATAGTTATTGAAGGGCAACGTAATGTACAAGGGTGTATAAAAGTGTCCTAGATTCACGACCGACAAACGCCTCAAAGCCAGTTACCTACCTCCTAAATCAGATGCCAAGAAAATAGTCGGCCTGTAAGAATATTATGTTGCAAAAGAAAGAGGCAGAACTGACAAATAAGTGGTCATTCAGCAAATCGCGGACAGTCCAGGCCGCCGATTTGTACGAAGTAAATCATACCCCAGCAATCAACCACAAATCCTCCGTTAACCTCCATGAAAACAGGGTAACCATTTGTCCACTGAGTGGTAATACATTATTTCAAAGTACAGTGTACATTGAGGTGAGTACATAGGTCGGGTGTCACACCTACAGTACAATTATTAACTCTACCTGACCCGAGGCGGGCGAAATGACCCCCTACCCAAACTTTCTGCGCTATCTCCGGAACGACAAAAATGGAAAGCTGAAACTCCTTGACCTTATAACTTTTCATATTGGGGTCATTTTGAGCCTATTTGCATAAACCCCCGAGCAGAGAATCATGGGTAAATTCAAAATGGCGGTCACGTGGGGTACCAGAAAAATGGAGTTTTTGTCATATTTTTCAAAATTTCTGCTTTTGCGCGATGAAAAGTGGACACGAACTAGTTTATTTCACATCACATTAACTTTTACTAATTTATCATGCAGTTTTTGCAGAAAAATTGCGTAATTAATTTTTCGAAAAATTCAACCGAAAAGTCGACCAAAAATGCCGTTTTTGAAGATGACGTCACTGTAACGTCATCAAAGCGACCACCTTTTTTTTACATTTTCTGGTAGACCTTGACCCAAGGGTATTAGTGTGGGGCCAATTGTCGCCGAGTAGTTTTGGTTTGTAAATTCTTGTAACTTTACATTTTCTGATAGGTTGGACCTTGCGAATTGCGAAAATCATTGGTGCCAGGTTTACTTTCATTGGCTTCCAGGAAATTTTTGCTAACTCGTTTTGGCCTGAGTGGGCTATGATTGTAGAATAAGCCCAAGGTATAATTTTATCTGTATCTTGAGAGCTAATCAATTTCAAGAATCCAAACTTTCTGAGTATCTTTCTCATTATAATGCGACCATTTTCATTCTAATTACATAATGTTAGAAGAAAGGCATTGGGGGTAAATTCAAAATGGCGCTGCTGGGGGGTGTACCTAAAACTTGCCTGTTTTTCTTTTGCCTTTCCCCCACTTTTATGCACATTTATTTCCCAAAGTCCATACAATTATTTTGTTTTACTTACATAGTTAATTTCTGCCCTCTACTAGGTTACAATTATACGCATAACTAACCTGGACTAGATTCGGTTATAACATTTTTTGAGACGGTTCGTGTATAATGGATATTTTATATCAAGACATATTTCAAACATGAGACACCAGTGGGGCTTCAACCCCTCAGCCCCCAAATGGTCCACACCAAGATGTTTTTATAGGTGTAGGGTTTGGATGCATAGAATAGAATTATGGCATTTGTATACGCTTTTGTACTACTGATTGAACCATTGGACTAAAAAGAAATGAGGGAGGAAAGCTTTTAATCTTTTTTTCCTTCTTTTGTTCAGATGCAAATATATCCAAATTTTTTGGCAAACTAATGCAATCTGAATGAAACCAACACTGTTCGTCGAGTTGCCGCACGGGAAGAGTCAGCCAAGCTCACCAATACTATTTCCTGCACAAAACATCAAACCGCTCAATGTTCTGTTTTGGCAAAAATTTGGAAGAATTGTTAAAAAAAAATGTAAAAAATAAATTGTTTAAAGGTTGATGAAATGGCGAAATAGCTGAGGCAGTGCCTGTGAAACCACAAATTTATTTAGTCAACCTTGGTATTCTCGTGACAAGGTGTCCACATCGCTAAAAAACTACAGTTACTGTTTGACCCGTGAAGTATAGCTGATATGCAAATGGTGGATTTTTTGTTATATATGTTTGCAAGCATGATTACATGATACTCACGTAATCACGTTTCTCGCAGGTGTTGCTTGGGAATGCATTCGCGCAGACCACCAAAGCCAAAGGATAAGCACAACAAACGGTACCAAACAACAGATATAAAGGAAAAGACATTACACACCCACAAACCATTAAACACAACAAAGGGCATCAAATCAAACAGAGGTTGCCACTACATCGAAACCCTTCTGACTATGTACATAACAGAACTTCACCACTGGGCACTCAGTTGTCACACTGTACACATATGGTACGGTGGGACATCTCATGCACATGTAGGGAACCCTTTGGAAAGGCCCGGAAATGAACTGTTGCCACCTTCAGACACAAGTGCACGAAATGCAATCTCAAGCGACATCTCAGCTCATCCGCATAGCAAATTTTAGAAGAATCTGATAAGGGGATCTGAAGTAATTGCATGGAAACCAAATTAAGAGGGCCACCTGCAGACATAAGAGGGCGAACACTTTCACAAGGACAACTCAAGGCATGGTATATGCATACCAAATTTGAAAAGAATTCGATGAACGGTTCTCAAGGCCTTCTAGAGAGGCCTTGCCTGGAAATGTATTTTGGGTTTTGCCATCAGGTGGTCCCACCTCTAGGCGCAAGTAGGCGACTCTCAAGCGACATATCATGGTATGGTATATGCACACCAAATTTGAGAAGAATCTGATTAGTGGTTCTCAAGTTGTTGCCTGGAAACCAAATTTAGATTTGCCACCAGGTGGTGTCACCTGTAGGTGGAAGTGAGCGAAACGCAATCCCAAGTGACATGGCATTTTATATTCATACCAACTTCGAGAAGAATCCGATGAGCAGTTCTCAAGTTGTTTGCCCGGAAACAAATTTCAGTTGGCGCCACTGTGTGTAAGTGGGCGAAACACAATCCCAAGTGAAAGCTCATGGCATGATATATACAAGGCTTTGAAATTCACAAATTAGAATTGAAGCATAATTAAAGCCAGACGAGTAATGAGTAAATGGTAATTAAACTGGATATGTAAACTTGCACTACATTTCCCAGCACATTACAGCTCCATTCTCCATGTGGTTATCTGCCCTGTCCACACCCCTTGCAGAAACATGTTTTGATGTAATATGTAGATCAGGGAAAACATCCCATGAATATTTTGGAAATAGAACGAAAAGAAAAACTATTATGTAAATGATTCATCCACCATTGGATTTTCGAAACTTACTATAAGAAGGCCCATAATAGATAAGGTTGGAATTAAACCATGATACAGATGTACAGAAAAGTGGACAGCCAGACGGACGATGATCTGACCAATGAAACGTACAAAAGGCACATCTACATATTACTTGCTATAATGTACAGAAGTTTTGTCGGCCTGCCTTCAGTAGTTCACAACCATGAATTACAACACATATAAGGGAAGTGGGAAGAGACATACTGACAGAGCCACATGACTTCACAGAAAAGTCTTCCGGTTAACCTATTCTAAAGCACATACCAAGAATCTAACGATTCGTGATATGTGTTGTATCTAAGGTACGCTTTTATTGTACCTGTTCATATGGCAACTTGGATGATATGACCACACGGCCCCTAGCACCGGCATAAGCGGTATTAGATACAAATCTAGAGAGCTGTGATGGAAATGCTCTGACAACTCGTATATTGGTAATTGGTGAGCTGTTTCGCTGTGACAACTCGTACACTGAGGATTGGTGAGCTGTATCGTCGTCAGATAAAAATGACGGCATTGAACACAAAAGACTAGTCTGTAAGGCCCGATGTCGACCCAGCATCAACTTCCCACAAATGCCAACATATATCAAAGACCAAAAGGTCTGTACAGGGGGCGGGCCTCGGGGACGAAACGTCCACCAGCAGAATCTCGCCATATACAGGTATGATATGACACCCTCAAATACGCGCAGACCGGAATTGGTTGAGCTCAAAAGTCCTAAAGAAAAGAGGACGGACGAACAGACGCCTGGACGGACGAGCAGATGGGGCGACAACAATATCCTGAGCCCAATCGGGCTGAGGGTTAAATTGGAGTGATATGCAAGAGGTGGGAAAAATTGACGACGTCTGGCAACCATATGACTCTACAGGAAAGTATTAGAATCTCAGCCGCGCTTTTATTGCACATGTTCATGTGTAGAATATGAAGTATCCACACGGCCCCAAGCACCGGCTAGGGGCTCGTATGAAGCAGCCACGGATTTTTCACTAAATCACTATCTGTTTGACATTTCAAACATAGGCTATGATCTGTTGGTTTTCTTTTCGTCATCTTTCATAACCCTGCTTTGTAGAGGAGAACAATTGATGATTTTGCCATTTCAACCTTGTCTGGCCTACTGATGCACCCCCCCCCCCTTTTTTTTTAGTTTCCATCTCCAATTTTTAATCATAACAATGGGGCAATAAAGGAATAGGGTGCTGAAACGTTTTTATCATTTTGAGCGTATTTGCATGCACCTAGGAGCAAAAGATCATGGGTATATTGCACAAAGTTGAGAATGAGATGTTTTCCGGAAGGCACGTATTTGGCTTTTTCGGTTAATTTTGTTTCGCATTCGCCTTGCCCAAAAAATAAAAAAGTAATTTATTTTGCTAAAGCTAATTATTATTTATGATATTTATTAATTTTGCGAGAATAAAAATTCAAATCTTAAAAAGAAAAGAAAAAAAATAGAAATATCGGTCCAAAAACAGGCTGAAAAATGATTTCCGAGCAAATGACGTCACTGTGACGTCAAATTAACGGCCATCTTTAAAACAGATTTTACATTTTCTGATAGAGCTTGATTCCAATATATAGTATGCAAAGTTTCAACCCTCCCGCCCAAGGGATAACAAAAATATGAACGGTTGCCGAAATATCACCCCCAAATTTGCATGACACCCTCAAATACGCGCAGACCGGAATTGGTTGAGCTCAAAATGACATTAAATGACCAAAGAAAACCTGGCACCAAACTTTTTCTGTTTCACAACATTATAACAAATAAAAATTCACATGGTGCCAATAATTTACACGCCAAAACTACTCGGGCATATTTTGCGACAATTGGCCCCACACTATATAGTGTGGTAAGTTTCAATCCTCTAGCTCAAAGGGTAAGAAAAATAATTAGAGGGCGCCCCCCTAGGGCCAGGACAGGCCCCAAAAAGCCCAGGCCAGATAGGGTTAACGTAAAATTTAAATCGGACACCGGCACCTAAACACAAACCCACAATGACGACCCTACCAATTTCGTAAAGACTAGATAAAAGTAGGTAGAGGTATAATTATTGAAAATGTAGTACAATTAAAGTACAAATATTAAACTTGTTAAATAAACCATAATGTCAACATACAAGAATGTACAGTTTTAGTAACAATTGCAAACAACACTGTTCCGCCTATCGATAGGCATTCTGCCACTTCCTGTGACTACTTTTATGGACATTAGAGGCATCATATATACTCTCTTGATGATAATAAAATAAAGTGCCGAAATACTGAGCCGAAATGAGCCTTACGTCTTTCGAGGTTACACTACTAAAGTCTGTCCATTTTAATTAGTCATCTACTTTGAAGCTTGTCAACAGTCAAGAGTTAGCTCTGCGTCGATTTGTTACATTATGACTCCTCCCCATGTAATTGGGCCCTGGTATATGAAACTATAGTATTGGAGTTTTATATGAAGAGAATTACTAAATTATTTCAAGCGTGATATATTATCATTTTGTAGAGTTCATTTTGTTAAACATGAGCAGTGTGACTAACGTCACAGGACCTACGAAGTACAGTAGGCATTAGGACTCGAACGCGAACTGAACTCTTGGAAATCCCCACCCCCAGTTGAAATCCTGCCTATATTAAGATGGGCACCGCCCAAGTCAGAATCGCCAGTGATTTTCATCAAAAATCACCAGAAATTTTCATCAAAAGTAGGTCAGCTCAGAACAGTCTCCTATTGCGCCTTCATTCCAAAATAAATAACGATCGCCGATTTAATTTTACAATTTTTTAATTAAAGGAAACAGATTGAATAATATAGGTTCAGTAGATTTCAAGCTTTACGTGTGAAAATACATTTACATATCTGTAATGGTTTTCAGTGCCCTTGTCCAGGATCAAAACAACTTTTTGAATCGCATTATTTTCCCAACAATACAACAAATTTTTATATATAGTACTATAGTAGAAAGGTAGCATTTATGTAGTTTACGGTAATTCAACTCAAGACCATTATGAACAAGTCTTTGGTCATAGTGTACATATCATAACTCACATCAATGTTTTCTGCTATATTATTTCAATGATATGGTTTAACAATTTAAGTTATGGAAACAGCGCTGATTGTTTGAGGGTATATGCAGTAGTTAAGATTAACCTCAGTAATAGGGCCATGTGGCATACAGTGGGACAGGGTATTTTTAGCCGTGGGTAATTTGACCTGAATTTGAAGCCTGATGTGAGCGATGTGAAATAGGATACACGTTAAAGGCTACAGTTCACATATATCTATAACAATATACTGAAGTGTTAATTATCAATCTAATTTTAATCAGAATT
>JAVTVY010029272.1:0-12717 GCA_036873755.1 Hanleya hanleyi
AGTCTTTCCAAATTAATACTATGTATACATCTGGCGAAGGTCCAGATGTGTACTGAAGATGACTGACCTTGACCTATTTTATTGAGGTCAAATTATAGTATTTGCTACATTTTTTGAATGATTAAAGCTGGGGTCTCTAAATTCATATTAAATGCAATTGACTAGAAGCCTATCCCAATTAACTGACCTTGATCTATTTATATACTGTTTATTATAATATAACATGAAGAATATAGGTAGGCTTTCCAAATTAATACTATGTGTACATCTGGTGATGCTCCAAAGGTGTGCTGAAGATGACTGACTTTGACCTATTTTATCCTTGACCTACTTTATCCAGGCCCGATTCTATTTAGTACAATATTTCATGAAAAATCTACATTGTCCACATTTGTACCACTTATGGCTGGACCTGGAAGTCTATTTAAGAATATCACTGACCTTGACCTATATTTAAAAGGTCAAATTCTACATGTTAAGTCTAAGAGCTCCAAATTTATGTTCCCTATGCCATTAAGTTAGAATTGACTTGAAATTTTTTGAAGATGACTGACCTTGATCTATATTTCGAAGATAAAATTACTTGATTTGATTATAAGCTTTTTAGAAGAGTATGTTTAGAGCTAAGAATTCGGTCATGCTCCACCAGAACCTCAGGCCTTGGCAAAAGCTGAACTACAGTCAGCCCTACTAGATGAGATTTTGTTAATCTATTTCTAAAAATACACTGATTATATTATACATTGCAAGATTGCTGGGTGTAGACAATAATCGATAGCCGAGGGGTATTGAAGCCCAATGTGCTATTTTTTAGTAGCTGAGATTAACTACTCTAGTGTAGAAAATACCTTCATTATTAATACAATGGGCATTGAAGTCACATAGTCAGTTGCCATGGGACAGGCGACATCGGGCCTTACAGACTAGTCTTTTGTGTTAAATGCTGTCATTTACATCTGACGACGATACAGCTCACCAATCTCCAATGTACGAGTTGTCACAGCGAAACAGCTCACCAATTACCAGTATACGAGTTGTCAGGGCATTTCCATCATAGCTCTAGATTTGTATCTAATACCGCTTATGCCGGTGCTAGGGGCCGTGTGGTCATATCATCCAAGTTGCCACATGAAGAGGTACAATAAAAGCGTACCTGAGATACAGCACATATCACGAATCGTTAGATTCTTGGTATGTGTTTTAGAATAGGTTAACCAGAAGACTATTCTGTGAAGTCATGTGACGCAGTCAGTATGTCGGCACCTCTTCCCACTACCCTTATATGTGTTGTAATTCTAATGATGTTTATTTTTTCATTTCAGCTTTCTGTACAACACATTCAACAAGTACAGCCTCTGTGATCAACCGGGGAATGGGTGCCAAAGTCACAGGATTAAAGAGTCGAAAACAGAGGACTGTGGCGATCAGTGCTTAATTCACTTGCGTTTCCTGGTGTAAATGGAATAGGACACAAACATTGTTATATGACTGATAGATTGATGAAAGAGACTTCAATTCACACACTCTCACCTTGATTCACTTGCTTTCTACCATGTCGACATGAGAACAATAGCCTGTCTGGATACAACAAGATAGACAAAATAGTCAAACCATAACTAAACAAGTGAGCCGAATGAAAGAATGTTGCTGTAAATATGATTCATAGTGCTTATGTATGGAAGAATTACTGTTTTTTGTGTAAAAAATACACTAAAATATTCTTCTGAAATCGGATTTGTTGATTTTTATGGTGTGCTATCGTATATGTACTGCTATCTTTCGGTTTGGGTTGACCGTATCTAGTGTATACCTTACCGGTACATTCAGTTGTACCTTAATGGTACCTCCAGCTATAAAATGGCTGACCATATATGTATACCTTCCTGGTACCTTGCATAAGACTCTATACCTTGATGGTACCTCTGGATGTACCTTACTTGCGCCTTGCTCTAGAACTGGTTTTATCCTCATGTACCTACACTATATCTTAATGGTACCTTAGTGATACCTTGTTGCTTTGCCTTATTGATACCTTATACAACCGAGGTACAATTAAGGCATCATTAGCATTTTTGGAACGTACCTTACCTGTACCTTGTCCATGTTGGATCAAATGACAAATTTGGAGGTACAGATAAGGTATATGCCTTAACTGTACCTGTCCTGTACCTATGTTGAATCTATGGCCTGTACCTTATTGAGATCTCCTTGATACCTTAATGATACCTTATTACTGTGAGGGAGAGAAGTCATTTCCAAAAAGACATTTTTGCCAGATTTTTTTATTTATCTGTTACCCTCGCAAAAAAACTGCATAATGCATCAGTAAATAAAAACCTGATGTGAAATAAAATAGTTATTCCCACTTTTCCTCGCAGAAAAGAGGGCATTTCGAACATATTCGCCATTTTAAATTCACCCATGATCCTCTGCTCGGGGGTTATGCAAATAGACTCAACATGACCACATGATAAACTATTAAGGGTGCCCGCTGGTGGTTTTTGGCTTTGGCAGCCATTTTGCCTGTTTTTCCTATTGGGTTTATCTCCCTGCCCTGCGTTAAGAGATAGAGATTTTCTTTAAAAGCCTTCTAGCCGAGAATTTTGCACAGCAACATCCATCCAATTTGATAAATTTTGATAGACATTGTGATTATCTGCAAACAGTTAGAATATAAGAAAACGTTAAATACTATTTATATGAATTTTTCATGAATATGCTTCAAAACTAGGACTATTCCCTATGATTTCTGGGTTATCAAACTGAGCATGGGTCAGTCCACTTAATGTTGCCTACAGCTAAAAAATGCACACCAACCTATATTTTTTTCTTTGTTTTTCTTCTCATATTACACAATTATGAAAGCAACAACACACATTATTAAAAAAGTTAATTACTTTGATTTACCACCAGCTGGCATCCTTAAGTCACGTAGTGTAAGTATGTTTTTCGCGATTTCACTTTTACCGTAAAAATATGCCATGGGTAACTTGCTTTGGGATATGAACTTTCCATAAGGCGACCAGTTTGAACTACCACTAGCTAGCAAGTCCGCTTCTATATTCCACGAGGACATAATGGTTAATGTGTTATCTTTTATGTTGGAAAGTTTGTATGCTATGGGTTGAGCAAAGGCGGGGTGGGCGTAGTGAAATGCCAATTAAACAAATTACGAAAAAGCCCCAGCATGAAAGTTCGATGAATATTATGAATGGAAATGACGAAGCTGCATGTTTATAAATTGCAGTACCGTTAGTGAAAACATGTGTTGTAATTCATTATTTAGCCTTCTGTGAAAAGGATCGTTGGTAAATCAAAATTGCGGCCATGTTGGGGTCATGCAAAAATCCATTTGCTATTTTTTCCTCTTATATGAAACAGTTATATGATTCAATGTACATATTTGGTTCAAATATAGCTCTTAAAACAATATAAAATATATGCATTCAAAATGGTGACAATGTTGGACAACTTTAAACCCATTTTGTCTGGTATTTTCCGCCTAATTAGGTGTTGTATTAACCCAAGTATATATTTATGGTAATGTAACTACTTTACATCATAGGTTCATCATGTTAGGCTCAATACAAAACCATTTGCATAATTAGGGCAAAGCACATTAGCGAATTTCAAAATGAGGAACTTTGCGGTCATTTGAAACTTGGTAGTAATATATATTCAAGTCTAGTCAGGCCAAAAGCACATATTCCGAAAAATAGAGCTTATTCATATCATGTACTACAAAAGTATATGTTTAGGGTTAGAACGCTAATCCAAACACATTTGGGAAGATATTTTCGCTTTTACCTGTAAGGTTCGAAACATATGCACTGAGAAATGTCTCTGTAACCTACACATGTTGACGCGCATTTTTTAAAGAAAAGTGTGTAAAAACTAAACGTATGCATGGAAGCATGTACAAGTATTCAAATTGTACCTCGTTAAAGTATTTAGAAACGTGCTCAAACCTTAAACATATTATTTGCATTGTAGTTATCATCTGTGTAGAACCATTATACATTTGTTTGAAACGCGTTCAAGCCTTAAACATACTGTTTGCATTGTAGCATTCATCTTGCGTCCTGTCGAATTGTTCGCAAAGCAAAGCATACTGATCAATCTGAAATAACGTTTATTTCAATAACTGAAACTAGCCTTTGTTTATACTGGTGTTCTAAATTGGAGCGATATGCGGTTGAGAAAAATGACGTCTGGCGACTAAAAAGCAACCATATAAGTTTACAGGAAAGCATAACTCGGCACATATTTCCTATATACATGTAAAAGGCGAGAGTAGATATTTGTCAAAACCGAGCTCTGTCACATCGACATAATCATTTTAATTAAGCCCGTAGTGTATTCACATATTCTGCAGCACAGAGCACAGTTTCAAACTCAGACTCAAGAGGAGTACTGTTTATGGCATATGTTCCTGTGGAGATAATGAAGTATCCGCACGGCCCCTAGCACCGGCTTAAGCGGAATTAGATAAGCTAGCTCGGGAGCTGTAATGACAGAGCAGCTAAAAAAACTCATGTGATGTTAATGGGTGAGCATCGTGGACGACTGATTGAGTAAACGCCTCAACATGGGGTAATATGGAAAATGCAAGAACATCCAGAGAAACTAACCTGTAATGCCCCGTAGTACGCCTTAAATTTCCCACCAAAACAATAAACCTACATATATTGTCGAGTAACATGTACAGAGGGCGTGCCTCGGTGACTAACAGTCCATCACCAGAATCCTGTCATATACAGGTAATAAATTGGAGCGAAAGGCAAGCGGTGGGAAAAATTGACGACGTTTAGCGACGTCAAGGCCAGCGAATGGGAGATTCGTCTCCCAATCTAAATTCGTTTTCGATAGTTTGAACAGTGATATGGAATGCATGAAGACTTTGGAAAATGCCTGTTGTCAACTGTATCTCTTAGTTCAAACCCATTAGATACCGATCAAGCATCCACCCTCGAGTTCGAGGTACAATATATTTTTTAATCTGAGAAGTTCGTGAAATAGGGATTATTCACAGGTTATGGACCAAATTGTATAATGCATACTCAAAATTGATAGTTTTCAAAATTCTGTATAAAATTTACCACAAACTACAGAAGGACTCAAATGTACCAAAAAATGCAAGTTCTGTAAAACATTATTATCCCGTTTCTGGGAAAGATTGATGGTGTATATGTATCATATGTATAACACAACGTTACATGAGTCATTTTTAAATAGATCGAGGCATCTATAACTGAAAACCAGATTACCTGCTAAATAACAAATCATTATTGAATTTGTGACTGCTCAACAATTTAGAAAAAACTTCAAAAATGCTTGTATTTTATGGCGGGGTTTCGACTGTTGAACACGAGAACTCGGAAACAATTAGGAGGTGAAGCATATGGCCGCCAAGGAGCAGCCAGAGGACGGAGCCCGATTGCCTTGTGAATACAAAAGGCGTCCACATAGTTCTCTATCCCGGTTGTGCTACGCCAATAAGTGTTATGTCTATTGCATACACTGTAAACTTTTACTGTGAAAGTGCAGTAAGTTACTGTTTTATTTTACAGTAAATTACTGCATAATATAAATAACAGTATGCTACTGTATACAATCGGAATTACACTAACTCGTTACAGTAATATACTGTATTGCATTATGTACAGTACAGTAAGTTACTGTATCTTTTAAAAAGAAATACAGTAATTTATTGCCATAAGCATGAACTACAATTTACAGTATAACTACTGTAAACTGAATTAAACTTTACAGTATAACTACTGTAAATTCAAGAGATTACTACTATAATTTTAGCTGTTTATTTATTTATTATTATTTATTTATTTTTTTCATTCATGGCCGAACGCATGTAAACAACGATTTAAATTTATTCCCCGAGACAGCATATGGCACTAGTAGTGAAAGCAGCTATACCCGTTCGCATACAGCTTCCAGTTGTTTTCCGGTACCGTGCACATTCTTGTGTCAGATATTGCATCGACAGTTAAGGATATATGACAATGGGAGCATGACAATGTTCACGTGGTGTTGAAAACTAATATTTTGGTCAGCGCGGACTTCGTCGTAACTGCCGATCTGTTTACCTGCCTCACAAAGATTTGCCGTTGATTCAAGATTCAACTTTATTGTACGAACACCCAGTAAGGTAGAGTACATAACAGAATAATAAAATCAAATCAATACAGAACAGACACATTGATATATATACATACTGCATGATGTTTAACCCAAGAGTGAATGGCCTAATCAGGTTTTTTTTGTCGATATCTTTTGATTATACAGACAATAAAATTCTGAAATTTAAGTATGAGTGGGCAAACTATATGTTGTGATACATACTGAAATAGTAGACTTCAAATACTCGAGGTTTGGTTTTGACAGCAAATTTTGTCCATTTCGCATATCCAAAGTAATCCAAGTCGAGGGGTCAGTCTAGCGGAACATCATCACACTCGGGCGCTGGTTGATCAAACTGAGCTCTGACATATATGCCCGCGCTGATCTATATACATTGATGATTGGTGAATTATGATTGGCATTTTACTATTAACAGCATAAACATCCTGATTGCATTACCATTGCGATTCTAGCGGAGTGGCAACCTCCGAACAGCCCATGTCAGCTGAACGACTGTTATGAGGATGGAGGAGTGGTATTACAGTTACGTCCCTTGCGTTGTAGTTCTCTAGTGAAAAAACGTAAACTTCTTGCATCTGCACCGTTTTGGACAACAAGAACAACAGTTTCAACACTGTTCAAGTTTTCGAGCACATGTTATTGTCGTTTACAAATTACAGTAGCTGCTGTAAATTGTGTCACAATTTACAGTAGCTACTGTATACGACAATAACATGACGTTTCATCCGAGCGTTTCATCCAGGCAGAGAACTTCGAGGAGCAGACGCACAAGTGAGATTTTTGCCATTTTTTCTTCTCAGAAATCTACTGACATCACTTGATAAATATCAACTGCGAACGTGTTTTCACCCTATTTATCTAGCAACACTGGCTTACTCTTTTTTTTATATTCTAGTCCAGTCAAAATACATCGTTATTTTTCACACAACACAGCCAGATGAGATGGATCATCCATGAGCGCCTGAGCGCGGGAAGGCGCCCTTTTAGTTTTTAAGACCTTGGTCATGGTTAGTAGAGCTGGTAAATACAGGTTTTCAGCTGTTCAGTACTGGGGTGGCATTTAATAGCAGAATCGCAGTATGGCGGATTCCAGCTCCATGCTATATTCTTGCCAGTTATGTGCTTTCAAAACATCTTCTCTGCAGTCCTATACATCTCATTTCCAAATTCACAGAAATGTTGCGAATTTTGATTTTCCATGTGGTACGGTATTCCAACATGTAGTCATAGATTCAGGAACTATCAAGCTTTCAAAACTCATGTTTACAGAAATCATGGCAAATACCGTCAAGAGATTCTAGCAGAAAGATATAAAAGCTTTGCTGTAGATATCACTTTAGTCTGTCTGGTCCCTAGTTGTGGGACAAAATGCAAAGATATACCACAATTCATAGGTCATGTATGTGCTACAAAGAAAAGATATCAATGCTCAGCCATCACCTCCCATTTCAGAACTGAAGCAAAAATGGCCATTGTTATTCACACCAAGGTGGCTTTTCGCCCATTTCACACGGCTTGTTGGAATCCCTATTGAGATGCGAGTCCGTGAAGCACTTGCAAAGAAAGGAGACCGAATAATGCGCTACTTTGAGTCCAACAGCAAGACAACTCCGATTGAAGAGGTACTTAAGCAATTTAAGATACAGAGTCAGCAGACAGAAGATGGTCATGATGTGTTGTCACCGGCTGTCATCCTTCTCCTCCTTGTAAACTTTGGGGAGGAGCTCGAGTCCCTGATTTTACTTTCAGAAGTAAGTATTTCTTGACATGGAGTATAAGACATTAAGAATCAATCATCAAGTGCATGTGTGCATCAATTCACATTTTTCACCAACATGACCAATAAGTCTCTATGATCTTGTAGTACAGCTTGACACTTGTAATCATTCTCCATGATCTTTGTTAATATACATGTACAAGTTTGTAGTTTTTCATTCATCTATAATAAAATTGCAGTCTAACCTTGCTATAGGGCTGTTATTGGGGAACACCGTACAGATTTTCAGCCTTATAAAAGAGTGGAAATATGCATTTGCTAATACGGGAAACATTACAGCACTGCCTTAAATCAGAATCAACATTGTATTGAGACTAGACTGTACAACATTGCACTTGTCATGCATTTAATTCCAGTTCAGTTATGTTCGAACAAACGTCCAGTTCAAATATTTGATGTAGTCACTATGTTACGTAACATGTAGGGCTTACTTAGCAATTTTGATTTGTATCTCATACATTCTACTTATATATCTTCTATAGGTTACTCAGTCAGTTAAAGACATAAGAGTCATCACTGGATTTACCACAGTCCCCTCGTCTCATTTTGCTGGGTCAGGAAGGTTTGTACACTGTAATTCAATAATTTATTTATCAAATTTGTTTGTTCCCTTTAAGCATTACCAAACAATAGATGTGCCAGCAGTTTGTGGGTAAAATGTGCATGTACATTGCTACGGATGTACAGTTTATGGTAATTTCTTGTACATGTATCTATATATGGGCATTTTGCAAAACTAAAATGAACAGCTAAAATGCCATGACTATTATTCATAGTATTGAGTCCTAATTCCCCCAATACTGTCCACTTGCAATAGACCTTAAACAGCTGTCAACATCACTGCACTGCTTTGTGGGAATAAGTGAGATATATAAATCTGGAATTTTGGACTACACCGATCTATGCAAACTGTTCTTCACTTGGCATTGATGCACAATGCACCCTGAGATACAAAGAAGCATAAAACCTCATATCTCACAGCTGGGATAACCTGATAAAAGCTGTATAGTTTGCAATTTTAGAACTACATGTTCTTGTGGCTGGATAAGTTTGAACAGACTTCCAGGCCAAGATGTGCGGACATGGAATAGTTATGAATTAAGGTGGCTCCCTGGTTTAGATGCAAAGTCATGTCATTTTTCTCTAATTTTTTGTACAGCTCAGGAAGTCCATCCTATATCAGAAAATGATATAAAAATTGGGGCATAGCGTATTACTTTTTTCTAATTTTCAGGTTGTATAACTTGTACCTGTGGCAAATTGGTACAATGTGATTACTATGTAAAACACTCAATACTTGAGACATAATTGTTCTCAGAATATTCAAAAGTCATGTCAATTTTCTCATTTTTTTACTATGTATTCCTTCAAGTATGTAGTTTTTTAATAACTCAAATATAAGGTAGGTCGCCATCTAAAAAAGGGCATGAATAGGGCTCCTAATCTACCTACTCCCGCAATTTTTCCCGCCATTTTGCATGAAATCGCAACAATGCAACGTCATGACGTCGACAAATGCCACGCCAACAAAGACTTTGCCATTCGACGTCATGACGTCACAAGGGATGCTTGGTAAACGCAGCATGTCACAGTATCTCATTCTATCCATTCGTGCACAAGAGTATGACTACAAGGGAGGTAATTGCTATGCGCAAAAAGCTGCGCAGAACAGCCATTCTTGTAACCAGGGAGCCACCTTAATACTTAAACTACGGCAGTGCATAATAATTAAATCGAAATGCTCTGAATATATATATTCTGTATCATTGTCTTACAAGACTCCAAAATCTGTATTGCAGAGTTTGTTTTTCAGGTGAATTATTCATGTCCTCTAAGAAGTGGATGCTGTCTGTGGAGAAGAAGGTGGTTACTTGGGGTGAAGATTTCATCTGTGGGTTGGCGGTTCTCTTCACAGTTTACTACGTGTTCAACTTGGAATACCAGACAGAGGCTGAAGTCACTCTAGAGTTCATCCAGAGGTACATATTGATGATATGCACAAAACTCATTTTGCAGGATCTGTGCACTGACCAGTGCTAAATTTGGGGTATCTGGTTTTCCTCAGATGAAAATGAACTCATCAAAATGAGTTATATAGATTTTGAAAGTTCTTCAGATTCCAAGGTTACTTGCAACCCAACGAAAATCCACGCGATTCCAAATTACACATTGCTCAAATTTTACAGAAATTGGATTCCCGTGGAAAATCAAGCCTGTCCTATTTTCCTCTTTAACAACTCCTGAAGTTCTTAACAAAACTATTTGAACTTTTAGATTCTTAAAAAGAGGTCAAATAATTGTGCTGACATATATCGAAGCCAGTTTTGCATCTTGTTTGTGAATGAAAGTCGTCATAGAACTTGCATGACTTGTGCTGAAATCTTTCAAAACTTGCCACAGACTATCATATTACCATGAGAAGATGTGCACTTGACCATTTCAACCTGATTCATTGTTTATTCCCCTTGATTATCAAAAAAGTTATTCCTCTTGATTGTTCCAAAAAACAATCTGGTACCTTTTCTGGTAAGTGATAGTTCAAACTTACCCTACAGTTTTTGCGGGATTCATTTTACAAACACCAATATTATTCACATTTGAAGATGTGCATGTGACGTTTTCCGCCTGTCCAACATTT
Organism: Hanleya hanleyi; assembly: GCA_036873755.1. Classification (NCBI taxonomy): domain Eukaryota; kingdom Metazoa; phylum Mollusca; class Polyplacophora; order Lepidopleurida; family Hanleyidae; genus Hanleya; species Hanleya hanleyi. The sequence goes on from JAVTVY010029272.1 coordinate 10,575, forward strand.
TCTGCTGACATTGGACTCGGGGGGGGGGGTATTGTTGTCGCCCGGTCTGTCCATCCGTCTTTCGTTAGGACTTCATATCTTGTAAACTACTGAAGGCAAACCGACAAAACTTCTGTCCAATGAAGCATGTAGTCTAATCTGTAGATGTGCCTTTTGTATGTTTCATTGATCAGGCCCTCCTCTGTCTGTCCGCTTTTCCGTCCTTCCGTATCATTGGTTAATTACAACCTTATCTATTATGGACATTCTCATGATAAGTATATAGAATCCAGTGTTGGCGAAATCATTTACATATGTACATAATGATTTCTCAGTATTCAGCAATGTTTTCTTTCCTTTCTACTTCCAACATATCCATGGAATATATTCCCTCATCTTCATAAATCTACATATTACATGCACCAAAAATATGTTCTGCAGTGCAGGGGAGTGAACAGGGGAGATAACCAATCTCCAGTTGAAATCTCCACAACCATTCTTCCCCATTTATCCTTTACACAGTTGGCTTTAATTCTGCTTCAATTGTAATTTGGGAAATTTCCATACTGAGAAATGACCTGAGAATCGCTCGAGATGTCACATGTATTTGCCTTGTGAGCCATGTTAACAGGTGATCACGCTCTCTAAAATGTAGGTAAAAAGGGTCGTAAATAACTTTTTATTCCTAATTATCCAATGCTTCAAAACTTCAGGTGCATTAGTTTATCTATTGTTCCGTGTCCTAGAATTAATTGTCCTCCGCCACGAAGTGGTGGGAGGACTTGGAACTGCTAGCCGTCCGTCCCATATCTTGTGAATGCAATATTTTGACAACAATTCGACCAATCCACTTCAAACTGGAGGTGCTTCGCATCAGTTAGATAGCCATTGGTATTGATTTTCACTGAGGTACATAATCCAAGATGGCTGCCATTGACCATCTTGGATTCTATCCGTCCCGCATCTTGTGAACGCAGTATCGTGAGAACAATTCATCTGATTGACTTCCAACTTGAGAAGCCGAAACACTGAACTCTATGCTAATAGTAATAAGAAAGGTTACGATGGGTTCCCATGGACATGATGGATAAAATACACAGAACCAGAAATTATGTTCCGGCCATTACTGAAATATTCTGACCTGCTCTCTCTACCAAGTATACAACTTGGCTGGGCGGTGCTTTGTTGGTTTCGTCATGATATGACTGAAATAATGTTGAAAGCGACGTTAGATCTTATTCACTCACTCACCCCAAAAAACTAAAACCAAGGACCTACATATACATGTTACCATGAATTTAAATGCTGTGCAAGGAACATGTGAATGCTCAGCCTTTTTTCAGTCATGCTCAAACCTATAAACTGATGTGACCTCACTCATCGCTCAATGATTAATCTTGGTTAGTTTACATGTGTAATTGCTGTATTTAATCTCCTCTCATCTACACATTCTAGGTGTTTCATTCTGATTAATCCTGAAGGAGGGAGTAAAGTTATCCAAGGAAAACGACTGAAGGATGGCCAAGTGGTGCAGAAGAAGCATGAAGCGCTGAATGCACATGTATCCACTCTGATTGACAATATTGCGACATTTGAGTGGCGGTTATAGTAAGAGTATTTCCTTAAAGCAGATGCTTATGTTTTCATGAGAAAAGATTCCACTGGGTTCCGTGTAACACTTGACGATTCAACTTTCCATCTTGCAAAATTGAAAGTACATTTCTCCATATGGAGCTTTCTATCTCACAGTTGAAAAGTAGAAAGATGAAAAGCTTAACATCACTCTCATATTCCAGTTTTCCAAAATGAATTTGATATATAGGTGCCTCTTACGTTTGTTCCCTCTGCTGATTGAAGATAGGATTGAAAACAAAGAAAATCCTGTCTGGCAGATGTGTTTGCTACTGAGACAGATTGTGGAATTGGTGTGTGCAACCAAAGTTAGTGAAAATCAAATAGGAGAAGTCTTTTTCTGTGGTTTCCACATTTTCCTCACATATTTGCCGCATGCATAAGGACTGGAGTGTTAACAGGATTTGTTCTTCACATTTAAGTGATGGATTGGATAAAGGTTCTGCTGTTTCTGGCACGTCTAACTGTACTTGCAATTCTAGCTCACAGCAGGAATTAGGTATGGAAGTAGAGGATGATGATCCAGGGTCTG
>JAVTVY010029273.1:0-11841 GCA_036873755.1 Hanleya hanleyi
AGTCTGTATCCATCATCTAAACGGGTACCATGTCGAGTACATGTACGTTTTGTGAGAAGACACTCTCTCGTCCCGACAGTATGCTCAGACATATTCGTCTAATGCATAGACAAGATACACCACCGAATCCCGCTATACGTCCACCAAATGGTGTAGAGCATCCCTATACGATGACGGAGAGTGGGCCTACGGTATGTGGAAAGACGTCCTGGGCGCTAGCGCATGGGGAACTCGTGAAAGAAGAAGGGCGACAACAAATGCCACCTCGTCCAACCCCAATTCATATTCCATCAACTCAAATGCAACGCATACCATCTCACGATCCAGAATGGTTCGCTAAGAGGAGTGAACAAGTGGGAGAGGGATTATATACGAGGACAGCTGCACAGTGGTTCAAACTGAATGAAAATGATGACGAATCCCAGCAGAGGCAGATGATCCATAGGAGCGGGAATGAAATGGAACAACGAAAGAGAAAATGTCCTTCGGATGACGAACTCAACCATTCTAGGGAAATAGGAAATAGATCTACCTACCCACTTGCGGAAACGGGTTAAATATAACGTGTGGAAAAACATGTTCAGTAAACCTATCGCGAGAGATTGTAGGGTTGACATTGACGAGAGAAAACAGCGATATACAAGCCAAGGTTACGACGAGGATGAGTCTGGTGCAAATGCTATGGAGGATTATATTCCAACGATGATGAAGACTTTACGTCAAAAATACTACAATCTCCTCGTGAACATGCAAAAGCTACAAACCGATTATATTCATAACGAGATCTTGGAAACGACGAGGCGCCTGCAAACGATATACGACATAGACTACGAGGAAGCACTCAGACAGACGATTAAGATGCGGAAATGCTTATTCGATAAGTTGATTGATGACGGTGAGAGCGAGGACTCCGAATAAAGACCCTCCGTATTGCTTTGCTTCAACCACCACACACACACACACACACTCGTAGTCTATGTCGTATATCGTTTGCAGACGCCTCGTCGTTTTCAAGATCTCGTTATGAATATAATCGGTTTGTAGCTTTTGCATGTTCACGAGGAGATTGTAGTATTTTTGACGTAAAGTCTTCATCATCGTTGGAATATAATCCTCCATAGCATTTGCACCAGACTCATCCTCGTCGTAACCTTGGCTTGTATATCGCTGTTTTCTCTCGTCAATGTCAACCCTACAATCTCTCGCGATAGGTTTACCGAACATGTTTTTCCACACGTTATATTTAACCCGTTTCCGCAAGTGTGTAGGTAGATCTATTTCCCTAGAATGGTTGAGTTCGTCATCCGAAGGACATTTTCTCTTTCGTTGTTCCATTTCATTCCCGCTCCTATGGATCATCTGCCTCTGCTGGAATTCGTCATCATTTTCATTCAGTTTGAACCACTGTGCAGCTGTCCTCGTATATAATCCCTCTCCCACTTGTTCACTCCTCTTAGCGAACCATTCTGGATCGTGAGATGGTATGCGTTGCATTTGAGTTGATGAAATATGAATTGGGGTTGGACGAGGTGGCAGTTGTTGTCGCCCTTCTTCTTTCACGAGTTCCCCATGCGCTAGCGCCCAGGGCGTCTTTCCACATACCGTAGGGCCACTCTCCGTCATCGTATAGGGATGCTCTACTCCATTTGGTGGACGTATAGCGGGATTCGGTGGTGTATCTTGTCTATGCATTAGACGAATATGTCTGAGCATACTATCGGGACGAGAGAGTGTCTTCTCACAAAACGTACATGTACTCGACATGGTACCCGGTCAGATGATGGATACAGACTGAGGCTAATTGTGTACAAACGACCTTATATGACCGCACACACACACCTAAACAGACACACACACACACACCCTCCTCCTCCTCCACACCCACCCATCCTCCTCCTCCACCGCACAAACACACACACACACTCCACCACACACACACACACATACACACACATACACATCCTCCCCCTCCTCCTTCTCCTACTACTATAGTATTGTTTCTAAAATAAGATATTTTCGTATGGTTCGATAGACACTCGTGAACACCGCGAAAAGTGATCAATCACACGTGTCCACGGGTACAAGGTATGACGCTGTAGGGACCTATTCTTGGTAAGCTACAAAGGAATAATTTTCGACGCCGAATAGCGGCGAAAGTTATAGAGATACGGTAAATTAGAATAGGAGCTTTACGGTAGACCTCGACACCAGGAATACAACGCCGTAAACAGCGTGCGCGTATGTCGCTTATTTCTCGAGAAATGGTCAAATCACGTGACACCGATTATCGTCTAATTGCGGCGAAAGTTACCGTCGGGCGATACAACTGTATAGGGCCTTTATTGCGCATCTATACGAGGGGAATACCACACCGTAAGCAGCGAGTCTCTATCATTCTTAGTTCCCGAGATATCGCCATGGATAATTTATGGAAAATTCGACGAAAATCGGCAAAGTCAAAAAAAAAAAAAAAAAAATCGAAAAATTGTTTTGGTCTGAAACGAAATTTCTAGGCTTTAGGCGTATAATTACGGATTCTGTCTATTTATCGAGTATATCTTAATGAAGTTTACGGGGAAAACAGCCGTCTCAGTGAACCGACCAATCGTGCGTGACGAAGTATATATTAAATATCGCTGCAGTTGCCCTCGGGCTACAACCACTCGTGCGTGACGAAGTGTATCCTCGTAACACTCGCTATACCTTACATACCTTTGTAATTCGCTTGACTGCTTAGGTCGCATTGAGAATGGTGTCATACACGTCCTGATCATGATTAAAGCGTGTTTGGACTTGCATATATATATACATCGTCCGCTTGATAATAATGATGTGAATATCTGGAGGACTAGTATGGTATGTCACCTAGATATGTTATATTTTCATTAGCATCCCCTCGTGCTATCGATGCGGTTCGCTGAACAAATCTACAACCTCGCAACACGTCGACCATCGGCTTCCAGGCTTCCCTGTTTTTAATTGCTTTTAATTTGTTTTTTGTCCCAGAAATGTCCTCGTATATTGACCTACTTTTTCAAATTGTTTTTTAATTTGTTTTAATTTGTTTTTAATTAATTTGTTTTTAATTAAACGGCCCGCTGAGCGTAAATGAAACACCGCAAACACCTCGGGCTATTGTCCTGGTTCGGTGAACATACGTTGACCTACAACCCCTTGGACTATGTTCGTGACACTATAAATAGACGAACACCGCGCGACTTCGACCTATTCATGACGTCACCTCGACCTACTTATGACGTCATCGGCTTCCCGGCTTCCCTGCGTTAGAACCCCCTTATTATATTCTACTGGTCTTGAAGTCAAGCGTCATCAAGTTGAACGTAAATTACGTTGTGTCTAAAGTTACACGTTATTAACTCGATATAATGAGTCGTTATAACGACTTATTAAGTCGATATAATGAGTCGTTATAACGACTTATTAAGTCGATATAATGAGTCGTTATAACGACTTATTAAGTCGATATAATGAGTCGTTATAACGACTTATTAAGTCGATATAATGAGTCGTTATAACGACATATTAAGCCTTTATAACGACTTAATAAGTCTTTATAACGACATAACAACGACATATTAAGTCTTTATGACTTATGTCGTTATAACGACTTATTAAGTCGTTATAACGACATTGTCGTTATAAGGAATTATTAAGTCGTTATAATAACATATTCAGTCGTTATAACGCATTATAACGACTATTATAAGAATTATAACGACACAATAAGTCGTTATAACGACATATTAAGCCTTTATAACGATTAATAAGTCGTTATAACCACATAATAACGACATATAAGTCTTTATAACGACTTATTATGTCATTATAACGACTATTAAGTCGTCATAACGACATATTGAGTCGTTATACGGAATTATTAAGTCGTTATAACGCATTATAACGACTTATTCAGTCGTTATAACGCATTATAACGACTATTATAACGACATAATAAGTCGTTATATCAACATAATAAGTCTTTATAACGACTATTCGGTATAACGGCACATTAAGTCGTTATAACGCATTATTACGACGTTACGACTTATTAAGTCGTTATAAGATGATGTCGTTATAGCGACTTAATAAGTCGTCATCAAGCCGTTATAACGACTTAATAAGTCTTAGTAAGTCTTTAAGTTAACTTAATAAGTTAATAAGCCGACTTAATAAGTCGTTATAACGACATAATGAGTCGTTATAACGACATATTAAGTCGTTATAACGACATAATAAGTCGTTATACCGACATAATAAGTCATTATAACGGCTTAATAAGGAATAAAAAAAAATCCATGTCACTTTTACGGCTCCGTAGGATTTCTTATCTGACGCGTAAAATAAACTAGCTTGAATATTGGCGGTAAGAATACAGAATGGTTGGTCATCAAGTTTACGTTGTAAAATTTAGCACGTCGTTCTTTTGTGACGCGTAGATTGTTGGCGATTTATGGCGTGAACGGCCCATGTATCGTAAGATTGTGACGACCTACAGGAACATTACGGGAAGTTGAAGCTACACGTCGGAGAGTTGAACGTAAATTGCGTTGTGTCTAAAGTTACACGTTAAAAGTGGGTGTCCTTACTTGACGCGTAAGATGAACTAGTTTGAATACTGGCGGTGAAAATACAGAATCATGATTGGTTGGTTATCAAGTTTACGTTGTAAAATTTAGCGCGTCGTTCTTGTCTTTGACGCGTATGCTTTTGACGAATTATGGCGCGAATGGCCCTTCATACATTTGCGTACACTTTGCCAGTCTTACCGCCTATAGATGACCGAGATGGTTATAGGTTGGACGTGGCTAATGACGTATAGGGAAAAACCCACGCCCACACGGTTCAGTTGAAACCGACCGAACAACTCCTTCAGTTTTGCACCTGAGCGAACTACTTTTCATATGCTCTGTCCATGTAAACGTGGAGATATCTAGATACTTTGTAACGCTAGGCCAACAGAGATATAATGTAGAATTGAAAAGTAATCGGAATGTTCGACAAACATCGCTTTACTGTGCATGATGTCACTTCCGTCGGTTTGCTGCTCGGGCACATGGCAACCTGTAACCATCTGGGCCATCTATACATGGTAAGACATTCTCAAAGAGAGCCGTGTCTACCCGCGGGAGATCAAAGCGACTCTCATGTAAACTGGTGACATTTTTGAATCTCCAATCTCAAAGCGAGGCAGCATGACATCATTCTCAAAGCGAGCCGTGTCTACCCGCGAACTACTTCCTGTATTAAGCCCGGCGCACACGAGAGATATCAGCTGAGCTAACGGCCTCAATTGCCGGTCAGCTCAGCGGCTAGCTCTCTTGTTGTTTCAGCGCACACGGTGAGCAAAAGTTTCAAGAAATTGATTTCAGTTCCCGCATAACGTCTTCTTCAAGTCCATTTTGAAGAGTCGAGCGTATGAATCGAGTGAAAATAACATGCGATTCATTGGCCGGTCCAGTAAAACTGCTGAGCTGTTGGCTTGCGTTCGCCGCACACGCTGAGGATTTGGCCTCGCGAGGCGAAATTATCAAACAAGTTTGATATTTTTCCCCCGGCCTCGCGAGGCCAAAAACTCACCAAAAACTGCCCGCACACGAGAGCTAGCCCCTGAGCTGACCGGCAATTGAGGCGGTCAGCTCAGCTGATAGCTCTCGTGTGCGCCGGGCTTAAGATAACTCGCTTTCACGGCCAAGTATACATACCGACAATAATTTGTTCGCGATTGATATGCTCCGAAACGGAAAGAGTCATTTCCCAATTATATAGCCCACGTTATGTTTAGCAATTCACTTCTAACTCGGCGGAGTCAGCAGGTCAGTGACAAGCCAGATAATCATACGCCGCCTACTCACCCCCCAAATTTTGGGGGGATGGCTCCCATTTACGGAGTGGCAGCTGCCAGCCAACATTCACCAAGGGACCGTTCAAGAGGAGAGCCAATATTCACGAGGAGACCCGGTTGTGACGTAGCCGCGTACTGCGCAATAATGCGCACATTATGTACACCAGCGTAGGATATCTGCAGGGAGTTCGTCCTATCGTGAGGTGTGTATAGCTGTCACCTTCAGCTGATCGACTGATCGTGTGTCTGTTTCTGAAATAAAACTGTTTAAGGATGTCCGCTGGTGGTTTTTGACTTTGGCAGCCATTTTGCCTGTTTTTCCATTGTGTTATCTCCCTTCCCTAGGTTAAGAGATGGGGATTTCCTTTAAAAGCCTTCTAGCCGAGAATTTTGCACACCAACATCCATCCAATTTGCTAAATTTTGATAGACATTGTGATTATTTGCAAACAGTTAAAATATAAGAAAAAGTTAAATACTATTTATATGAATTTTTCATGAATATGCTTCAAAACTAGGGCTATTCCCTATGCTTTCTGGGTTATCAAATTGAGCATGGGTCAGTCCACTTAACATTGCCTACAGCTAAAAAATGCACACCAACCTATATTTTTTTCTTTGTTTTTCGTCATATTACACAATTATGAATGCAACAACACACATTATTCAAAAAGTTAATTACTTTGATTTACCACCAGCAGACATCCTTAACGGGCTATGGCAACAGTACTGGCCAGCGTACATTCACATGATTCACGAGCAGGCACATTCACCAGCAGGACCGTATTCACCAGCGGGGCTGGGAAGATCTCCACGATAAATGGACGATAACTCTGCCAAGCTGCTTGCGGCAGTATTAATCCAAATCCAAAATTTTGTAGGTCCAATTATGGAGCCTACTATGCTCCATGATCCAATAAAGGAATTTCTGATGTTTTAACAGCATCGCCCGTCAGTTTAAGTAGGTTATACATGAGAGTGAACAAGCATATTATAGGATGAAATTACATACGTATGTATAGGTGGCACAAATAACTGATTTTAGACTAAAAAAAATAACCAACATCACAAATGATGAAAGCTAGTTCTTGTAGACCATATCATACACATAGCATTAGCCTAACTCGTACCGTAAATTTTTCTATATTTAGGAAAATTGGTCATAAATCAAAATATAAGTACCGGTAGCCATTAATTATTTACTTAAATAAGAAGAAAAAGTCTGCATTGGTCATCAGCATTCAATGGGAAACGTACAGAAACTTTTTTGAAGATTGGAGCGGGAACATGTTGTTTCTCTAAACGTAAAAATGTCTTGAAATAAACAAATATTCTGAAATTTCTACATGTGTTATGCAGATTGTTGGGCTATAGATTCAGTTAAAAAGATTTCTAACTGTCAAATTTCAATTTTGACAAAAAATAATCTTAAATGATGTTCACAAAGGCTTTAATAATTTCACATGTTCCAGCTATACAGTTCCGCAAATAATTTATTGATCATATCATATCTTACCATATTTCAGATCTAGTTAATCAGAAATAACTTTCTGTCTACCCGGATATTTTGAGAAAAAAAATAGTTCTGGTCCTAAGTTATTTTTTCACAAGTAAGATGCTGCGAATTGACAATGTTCACAACGTGTTTGAAAATTTCGTTCAGATGTTGATTGCACAGTCGAAATGCAATTTATGATTGGAAAAAATGGTTGATTATAGGCCGGTTTGGGGGGGGGGGGGGGGAGGAGCAATATGTTCCTCTACCAACTTTCTGTCCTATTTCCGAAACGCCAAATACTTGAGAGCTGACACTCCATGACTTTGTAGCATACAATATTGGAGTCATTTTGATCCTATTTGCATGACCCTCCGAGCTTCGGATTATGGGTAAATTCGAAATGGCGACCGTATGGGTCTAACAGGAAAGTGATGTTTTCGTCATTCTTGTTCAAAATTTCTGCTTCTCTGTGAGGAAAAGTGGACAAAAACTATTTTATTTCACATCAGATTATTACTTACTAATTTATCTTGCAGCTATTGCCGAGAAATGGCAAAGGTAAAATACATCGAAAAATGTGACCGGAAAATCGACAATTTTTTTTTTTTTTTTTGAAGATGACGTCACTGTGACGTCATCACATTGGCCATCTTGGATATTTTTACATTTCTGATAGAGCTTGACCCAAGGGTTTAGTGTGGTAAGTTTCAGCCCCTAGCTAAAGGTATAAGGAAAATATTTAAGGAGGAGAGAAGCAGGTCACCAAATCCCCAGGCCAGATAGGGTTAATAGGCCATTTGCCCGTTCTGCTAACTTTACAGAGCAATCCGGGTGTATTCATTGCGTAGCGGATATGCACAAAATGTACATGGAACTGTTTCACACCCTTTTCCAAATTTCGAACTAAATATAATATATAGTTCTCCTCGTACTCCGTTCAATTTATAGTACGAAAAGACTGTAAAATATACTTTTTATTCGCCCTTTATTATAACTCTTGACAACATACCCGATCTTTAATCGGAATTGTACAAGTACTTTGCAGTACCCATACCCCCGCGAGAGCCTTTGAAATACGCAATCCTTTTCCTATTTTTGAAAAGAGATTCCTCAAGTTCAATCCTATCGTATGTTTGAACGAACTGGAATGCAAATTGAATTTATCTGAAAATTTAATGTATGCGATTCATGTGAATATAGTTTCATCACATGAAATAAAAAGCCCTACATTATATGACATTGTCACCGGTCATATATTTGAAAGAAAAATTACTACCCTTCCCATAGTGAATATATATTTTTGCCTTGAGTATAAATGAAATGTATATGAAGGTCATTCAAAATGGTTATTAATCCACGAAAAAAAGGTTGAATAGCTCGATCGGAATAGCGCGATCAGGGAAATTTTTCCATCATTTCGATATACAATTCAAGGTAAACATTCGCGAGGGGGAAGTAGTATACAGTACCCGAATTGAACAAATTGCTCCACACTGCGCATGCGTGTGACGTCATTAACCTGGGAAAAAGGGTATGTGCGCATGCGTGATGTGGAGCAACGTGGAGCAGAGGTCAGTGAGTGCAAGATGTGGGAGGTGGGAAAAGATGGCCGCCATGTGGGAGGTGGGAAAAGATGGCCGCCATGTGGGAGGTGGGAAAAGATGGCCGCCATGTGGGAGGTGGGAAAAGATGGCCGCCATGTGGGAGGTGGGAAAAGATGGCCGCCGTGGGTGGTGGGTGGAACGAAAAAAAAAGTTCCGGCAAAAAAAAAAAAAAATGTATTCATCCGCGGGGATGCGGTTTGGCCGTGGTTTTGGCGGTGATTCGGTCTCGGAAAAAAGCTTCCGCGGAGAAAAAGTAGTCCCTAGATAAAATGGTCCGATTGGGTCGAGTGAGGTATCAAAGTGAAGCTTAGGTGAAGGGGCATCTAATGGGCTAGGTGTGGGGTTGAAATATCGGCATTCTGCGCATGCGCGGTGACCGAAGGGTATGAAAATAGCCTTTTTGGAGCTAGGGGAGCCCCTAGTGTACCGATGGGGTCGAGTGAGGTATCGATGTGAAGCATTCGTGAAGGGGCATCTGATGGGCTGGGTGTGGGGTTGAAATATCGGCATTCTGCGCATGCGCGGTTACCGAAGGGTATGGAAATAGCGGTTTTGGAGCTAGGGGAGTCCCTAATGGGCCAATGGAGTCGTAGGAGGTATCAAAGTGAAGGTGAGGAAAAGGGCTATCTGATGGACTGGGCGTGGGGTTGAAATATCGGCATTCTACCATTGTATACAGGTGCCTTATACCATTGTATACAGGTGCCTTATACCATTGTATACAGGTGCCTTATACCATTGTATACAGCAGAAATTGTCTTTGTAACGTCTTATTGTGACATCATGGCATTATTGTTGTTTTGTGACACTGTGGAACTGTAAAAATTCCATGAATGGAAAAGAATGATAAAACCCATTAGTGCATAATATTGCTGAAATAATGCCAACAGAAAACTCAGAGTCAATTTAAATATTTATTTGTATTGAGCAAATTACAAGAATTTCGAAGAGAAAAGAGCCGAAATAATGTCTGTCTGTCCTGGAAATCAGCTGATCAGCAATAAATCGACATCTCCGTGACCTTCAAGGAGATTTTGACATTAGGTTTTACCCGCTTTTATCACAAATCATTATAAAGAAATTGTCACACCCGGTGAACTCCTGAAACCCACATCCTACCCTGCTAGTCTGGTGATAATAAAATTTAAAGATCACATGTCCAACACATACTCACATAATGAAAGCAAGAATCGAACTTGCGCACCCCTCGAGATGAAGGATACCGTCCATGTTTCATTTTTTGAGGTGTACTGAAATGCTCTCTCTAATTTATGCCCGGTATCTATTTTCACATCTAGGTTGAAGATTTATATCGACACTGCTACACACTTTTCGACATGTGTTTTCACTTTCGATGAAAGCACAAAACAGTCTAAAAAATTCACCTACGCTAATATTTTCTGGTGTTTTGTAGAATATAGATTCGCGTTCATTTCTATTTCGTCAAGAAAAAATGTTTTGTAGAATATAGATTCGCGTTCATTTCTATTTCGTCAAGAAAAAATTTTCATCTCGAAAATTGGCAGATCATGAGATTGAAATGTTCTCTCTCTCTCTCTCTCTCTCTCTCTCTCTCTCTCTCTCTCTCTCTCATTTTATGACATGCAAGTATAGTACTAAAGTGTAGCTTACCTGATAAAAGAAGTTTAGTCCAGATGTATACCTATATCCCATACTCCCGGACGTTTGATGCATATCTGGGGGGGGCTGTTTTTTTCCTAGGTGGGATATAACACACCATGCATTTGTATGCTAATCGAAATTCACAGATATTTCCACCTTTACGCACTAAACTATGAAGCTAATGATTTTGGTCAGCGGCACATAGATGTTCCCTGGTTTGGTGTCCACATCCCAGCGGTTTTCTGTTTTCTTGGCTTGTCACGCATTTTTTTCGAAATTCACAGATATTTCCATCGACATATCAGCTGAGCTAACGGCCTCAATTGCCTGTTAGCTCTCTTGTTGCTCACGGTGAGCAAACGTTTCAAGAAATTGATTTCAGTTCCCGCATAACGTCTCCTTCAAGTCCATTTTGAAGAGTCGAGCGTATGAATCGAGTCAAAATAACATGCAATTCATTTGCCTGTCCGGTAAAACTGGTGAGTTGTTGGTTTGCGTTCAGTTTCAAGAAATTGATTTCAGTTCCCGCATAACGTCTCCTTCAAGTCCATTTTGAAGAGTCGAGCGTATGAATCGAGTCAAAATAACATGCAATTCATTTGCCTGTCCGGTAAAACTGGTGAGTTGTTGGTTTGCGTTCGCCGCACACACACACACACACACTGAGGATTTGGCCTCGCGAGACGAAATTAGTTTAACAAAAGTTTCAAGAAATTGATTTCAGTTCCCGCATAACGTCTTCTTCAAGTCCATTTTGAAGAGTCGAGCGTATGAATCGAGTCAAAATAACATGCAATTCATTTGCCTGTCCGGTAAAACTGGTGAGTTGTTGGCTTGCGTTCGCCGCACACACACACTGAGGATTTGGCCTCGCGAGACGAAAATAGTTTAATATTTTTTCTCCCGCCTCGCGGTTCAGCCAATGAACTATTAGAAAAGCATATGTGTTTGCATATTAATAAAACCACGGGCGCCTAAAAAATGAACACATTTCATTACACTGTAGCGAATTGTTGCCATTGCACGTGTCAGTCAGTACGTTTTCATATCCACCTCAAATTGACACGGAGAATTTCATTGCCAGTAAAATTGTAAGTTCATTGCGGAAAGAATTGATATTGCATAAATTCCTGCGGGAAATAGGAAGTACACATATATAAAGAATATTGTCTTCACGTAAAAGTTTGTACATTTCAAAAAAAAAATTTTCAAAACAAAACAAAAAATGTGAAGTAAAACCCGTCCTTCGGATG
>JAVTVY010029274.1:0-12717 GCA_036873755.1 Hanleya hanleyi
AACAAGTTGTGTTGTTATCTATTCTGATAGTATGATCAAACAAGTTGTGGTGTTATCTATTCTGATAGTATGATCAAACAAGTTGTGGTGTTATCTATTCTGATAGTATGATCGAACAAGTTTTGGTGTTATCTATTCTGATAGTATGATCGAACAAGTTTTGGTGTTATCTATTCTGATAGTATGATCGAACAAGTTTTGGTGTTATCTATTCTGATAGTATGATCGAACAAGTTGTGTTGTTATCTATTCTGATAGTATGATCGAACAAGTTGCGTTGTTATCTATTCTGATAGTATGATCGAACAAGTTGTGGTGTTATCTATTCTGATAGTATGATCGAACAAGTTGTGTTGTTATCTATTCTGATAGTATGATCGAACAAGTTGTGTTGTTATCTATTCTGATAGTATGATCGAACAAGTTGTGTTGTTATCTATTCTGATAGTATGATCGAACAAGTTGTGGTGTTATCTATTCTGATAGTATGATCGAACAAGGTTTGGTGTTATCTATTCTGATAGTATGATCGAACAAGTTTTGGTGTTATCTATTCTGATAGTATGATCGAACAAGTTGTGTTGTTATCTATTCTGATAGTATGATCGAACAAGTTGTGTTGTTATCTATTCTGATAGTATGATCGAACAAGTTGTGTTGTTATTATTCTGATAGTATGATCGTACAAGTTGTGGTGTTATCTATTCTGATAGTATGATCGAACAAGTTGTGTTGTTATCTATTCTGATAGTATGATCGAACAAGTTGTGTTGTTATCTATTCTGATAGTATGATCGAACAAGTTGTGGTGTTATCTATTCTGATAGTATGATCGAACAAGTTGTGTTGTTATCTATTCTGATAGTATGATCGAACAAGTTGTGTTGTTATCTATTCTGATAGTATGATCGAACAAGTTGTGTTGTTATCTATTCTGATAGTATGATCGAACAAGTTGTGGTGTTATCTATTCTGATAGTATGATCGAACAAGTTTTGGTGTTATCTATTCTGATAGTATGATCGAACAAGTTTTGGTGTTATCTATTCTGATAGTATGATCGAACAAGTTTTGGTGTTATCTATTCTGATAGTATGATCGAACAAGTTTTGTGTTATCTGATTCTGATAGTATGATCGAACAAGTTTTGCAGTTATCATCTATTCTGATAGTATGACATCGAACAAGTTTGGTGTTATCTATTCTGGATAGCATGATCAGAAACGTTTTTAGTGTTATCTATTTTGATAGTATGATCGAACAAGTTTTGGTGTTATCTATTCTGATAGTATGATCGAACAAGTTTTGGTGTTATCTATTCTGATAGTATGATCGAACAAGTTGTGTAAGTTTACGTGGACCTTCATGATAGACTAATGTCGAACCTGGCGATAAGTTATCGCATATTCGTGTCATTGAATGAATTTTTCATAAGGACGATTCCACAAGTACAATAGGGATAATTATTGTTTGTCTATAATGCATACTTGAAAATAATGACTAACATGGAATTTGTGGTAGTTCCTAAATGTTGCTGAATTTAAATTTTTCTGACATTTATCATCAAATGTTAGATATGTGTACTAAGAGTTATTCATAACCCATTTATTCAAATATTAACTAAATTAATTTACTGTTGTATCGACACAATCTAATTGGTATGTGAACTTAATTGCTCGTTGTGATTTGTGAATTTCAAGATATTGAAACGTTTTTACAGGGCGACACCAATTCTGTTAAAACAACAATATCTCTCACTAAATGAACCTTTTTCAAATACCCGTGTGGCGAATAACAATGGTACAATTATTGTTTTATTTATTAGGAGATGTCGTAGGCAGTCAACCTGACGGAGAGATGTGTGGTTCCTCGCTCCCTCGCATTCACAAACTGGTTGTGATCATCGCGACGTTCTTCTCATTCTTATATAAGAGAGCGACCTTCTTCACCGTGTTCACTGTGTGTTTTACTCTATTGCCTATTGAGTGTTCCACCTGCGAAATATGTGTAGAGGAACAGGTGAATGTTGGTTTCTAAACGGTTGACTACCACTGTTTGTATGATGTACATTGTTTGCAAATCAAATCCGTTGGTATTAACTTTATCGCCAGTTTGCATCTCATTTTCCTTAAGTAATTAGTATAACAGAGAACCAGGTAATTAGTATAACAGAGAACCAGGTACAAGAGAAGTGATCGCGGTGTTAGAAACACGATGAAGCTGACTATAGCTTGTATATATTTAGTGTTGCTGTGTGTTTAATTTCAACCGTATGTATCGCTTATCTACTGTGTAATCTTGTTTCTATCTGGTGAACATATATCATCTATCTGAGAAAACTTGCACTCTCATAATGCGGAACTTCACGATGGAGATGCAAACGATTCTTAGGCCAAGAGCGGTGTTGATCGATAATTCAACGAAAGTCCATAGGCAAAATGCGTGAGGCAACTGGAAGGGACCTTCTCGGTCAGCTGGAGTTCGATTGAAACCTGACATACATTTCAGCTGGTTTTTAAAACAATTTCTCATTTTCTTACAAAACAACCCGTTTTTTATGTAAGTATGATAAATCGCTATTAAACTGCTGGAAAATTACAGGTTCATGAAGTTCTGATTTCGTTCATTTCCTGGCGTTCTTTATCCTTACTTGACCATTTTACAGCGCCTGTTAATCAACTGATAATCAACAGACGTCACGGACTAGATATACGAAGCCACCCTTTGAAAAAGGAATAAAGCATTGATCTGGTAATCCCATGTAAAACATATCCAAGTTTCTGGGTAGTAATTTATTTAAATCGCTCTGTGATTATGCACCCGACTCCTTCCCTATTAAAGGTAATCGACATCGGATACCTAATTAACTAATTAAGTAATTTCCTACCTCTCGCTTCAAGAGCTAATGAATTACAATTACCTGTTCCGTGAATGGTAACAATTTTATAACATTATTTGCTCAATGACAGTGTTAGCATAACAAATATTGACTTACAATTGACAAAGAAAATTATACATTCATGGTCATGTCCACTGGAAATGTCTGTCAAGTAACTCCTGCATAATGTAACTTTGACTTGCTTAATTAGGTGGCATTTCCAAGTGTCAATTTATTGGTTCAATATTTACCGACAGTCAGTAAAGTTGTTTTGTTAGGTTGAATGAAAAAAAAAACGAATTAAATATGTCGCACGTACAGGTAAACTTATTTTCGCATTTGATTTGTACATAAGTACTACTTTTATATACAGTAATTCAACTAGAAAATTGTTCAAAACATCGTAGCCTACTCTTTCGCTGAATATAGGGTTCATGATTTTACGCGACTCGTATTGGGCGATGACGAACAGAACACATGGATTCAGACAGATGTAGCTACATACATTGAAGGCGAGTAACCAATTCCTTCACTTGTAGTACAGTAAGTTTGAGCGGTGAATAGTCACCGACGATTCGCTCTGCTACCGCTATGGTATTTGGCAGAATAAATATTTTTATTTACGACCAAACTCAAGAATTCTTCGAAAGGGACGAAAAGAACGAATATAAAACCTGTTTTATAAAGGAAAATAAAACCTGTTAATTTCACGGCCAAACTGGGAATTTTTTTATATACTCGGTAAAAATTTAAAAGAGGGAAAAATGTGTTCATGGTGTTTATGGCCGGACATACAATTGTTTTCGTCTCTTCACTATAAATTGTCCCAGGCCCAGAAATAAAAGGGCAGAAGGGACAGCGAAGTTTTCACTTTGTCTTTGAACAGTTAAGTATACCGGACTCCCAGGTCAGAATTCGGATTACCGAGATAATCAGCAAATTGTAAGTAGATAATTATCTTGGTGTGCTAAAAGTTATCTCTGGTCCAAGAGGTTATCTCGCGGCTCGACATGATCTCCCGTGACCCGAGATGACTTAGTGGCGGGAGGAATAATTTCGTCCTTTGGCCGTGAAGAATAACTACACAACTTTCTTTTTCGTTGTTACCCTTTGATTGTATCGTTGCAATATATTCACTGGCATATGGTACTAAACATACGAAAACAAGTTCTTCGTTTTGGAGAAAATTCCTTTCCTATTCTCTGTTTGCTATTTAAAGGAAGAAAAGTGTGATTAATCATCAGCATAAGCACCAGGACATTTTCAGGCCCAAAACTCGAAGGGACAATTGAAATTATGTGCTGTTATTTCTGACTGAGGGTTGTGGCGACCTCAATATCATGGCAAAGATGGAACCTTATGATATTGAGGTGTGTCTTCCCAGGCAGCTGAATGTCAATAACCTGCAGTTCTACATTGGAGTGATATGCAAAGTGTTAATTATGTACTCCATGCCATATTACTGTTATTACTTTTGATCCAGTTCTAAGCTGCGAATCGTGACCAAACTTTGAGTCTACATCAATCGTGGAGGAAAGAAAACAATTTAAGCAGTTGATCACGTGCATTTTTAGAAGTGCAAATGTGCTTAACATTTCAGTAATAAATCGTCCGGCTAACACAGTTAAATCTGGTATGTCACTATGCTATTTCTGGATATATGGACTGCTTTATTTTGCAAGCATGTATCCTTTGTGATAACTGTATTACTGATTTAGTAGGCAAGTGGGTCTGTTTTCATGTTTAAGGCTCATCAACGCTAATTAATTCGACTGTCAAATTTGATTAAATTCACTTTATAAAATATACTTGTGAAATACGAACTGCAAATAGAAAGTCACCATTCGTTTATTTTAAACAGTATCAGTATGGCAGACATATGAGGCCTTTCCAGTTCTATATTTTGGAGGGAAGGGGTAGGGAATTGGGATGGGGAAAGGAGATAATGCTGGGGTACATCCGTATGACATCTATAAGGTCGCTCACTCGTCAAAGGGTAATATAAATTAGGTTTGGGGGTACCACAGTAATAAGTTCCTATAGCGATCTGCGCCATCCAACCCTGGAATTGAATGAGAAAGGCCCAAAACTCATACGGAAGATATCACGTTAATATGTCAGATCTCTGTAAATTTGTTTGTTTTTGTCCAATTTTATGTTGTCTGGACACTGTTATGAGGGAATTCTGCCGATCTAGATAAAATCCATAATATATCATGCTATTCCTCCATAAGCACAATGTACATTATATACGATTTTGAATCGCTTAGGTATCTATTTTTTTTTGGACATATAAATACTTGCGTCTCAAGCAGTATACTGTAGAAAACGACCTTGAAGATGTGGTAAATAAATTCATGTGCATTTAGATGCAAAAACTACATCGTTCTGATACGATTGGGGCCAAGCAATATACATTAAAGGACTTTTCCACCTAAACATCAGTAACCATTGAAAGGTGCTTATGATACCTTTCGGAGATTATTGGGGAGAGAGGGCAAGTGACTAAAGTACGGCAGTTTTGCATTTATTCAGACTACCCCATTTACAGACGCAGGTTTTGGGTAAATGATAGATTTCTCGTTTCACAACCCATTCGATTAAGCATAATTTACAATTAAGCAGTACACAATTAAGTGAGTTATAATGTATATATTTTAATACACAATAATATCCATGAAGGGAACATGGCCTGGACATATTTTCATTCCGATTTTCTGCCGCTCAAGTCATTCAGTAAAAATGTGTAGACACATTGACATTTTGCTTAATTATTGCACGCATATCAAATGTAAGGTAAAGGTGACAGATTGTCACAAACTTAAGCCTATATTTCACTTTGTTTTCTCCTCAGTGTAAATTGGACGAAATAATCATTGGAAGATTTTGAGATTTTCCTCCCTCCGATAGACATTTTACAGATTGCTGAACATTATCATATATTATAAATGTTTGCACAATCCAGCAATCCTCATCCACAAATTACATTCCATTTATACTATAAAATTGAATAAGAAAGTGAAAAATCTGAGTTCCTGAAAAATAACCAACCTCAGGCATACGTTTATATTCTGTAATTCGCTAGTGCAGGCCTATGTAAATCTTCACCCATGATTAGAATTTCCTGCTAATATTGTTATTCGGAAAGGGACTTTCTGTCTGTATAGATGGTGACAATCTCAGCAAACCTTGATCGTATGCTCACAAATATAACATACATGTATCTAACTGGCGCTTGTACGTGTCTTCTGATCAATAAAAAAAGTAGACAGCAATACCGTGGTAGTCAGTCAATCAGTTGGCGAGTTAAAAAATGGTGTCCAATTATTTCGTCTACATCACACAAGTCTCTCATTATGCATTTCTGCCTGTCTCGCTCGAGTAAAATAATCATGGGCGTCATAACAAACCCCCTTCTTCATCTAATTAGACACGATTGCAGCCTAAACATCCCTATAGGTGATATCGATTCTGAAAGTAGTAAGTGTGTATTGGCAACGTGCTATTTGGTTAGTCTTTGCTTCCCACTGTGTCTGTATACGTCACCGAATCCGACAAGGCCAATAGTGAAGCTTCGTTTAAGGACTTGACTTTCCTGGAAAAGATGCTCAACGTAGCGTATTATCTTTCTTTCTGTCTCAGCTGTGGGAAGGTACACCTGAAAATGCTGTACGTCTTCACAGTGACGCTGACTCTGTTATACGGTAAGTTAGATTCAACTCATTAAGTAGCATTAGAGAAACTGGCAAACTGAGCTAGAGAAAAAGTCATCAGCACCATCTCTGAAAACAAGGCGACCTATCGCAGAATAATCTTTTTCACTCATATACCCAATATTGTACACAAAGACAGATTTTAGTCATCTTTTGCTTCACTTGGAAATACTTTTAGAAATCATATGCGTATTCATCGAATATTTCGTACTGAACCTTATTTTGATACTTTATTAGAAAGCTGAAGTTTGAAAGCTGAAACCTTGTCAAGCGTATTTTTTAGTAACGCACACCGTAAACTGGGGCGAATTCAAGCGAAATTGGAGATTGTTTTAGCCGGGCAATTCGAAAACCTACCTTCCAGGAGGCGTATAAAATTTCGGACACCTGTATGCTTGTTGAAACACGTTAGAATCCACAGGAAGTGTTTTTACTCTATTCTAAAAGCGCCGGGTAGATGCCAAAGAAAGGGATGAAAATTAAAGCAAAGATGTAACCCCTGACATTCAAGAAATGATTGGCATTTTGTCCTGTAATCTGATGGATCGACAAAGAATCCAATTTAAATGCCCCAACCTTGTGAGAGCTCGTGTGGGCCCTGGTTACTGTATTGTCTGTTTAGCCTATAGTATTGGACCCTTCTACGGAGGGCCAATGTTAGACTGATGCAGCAACAACAACATTTCCCCAGTTTGACGCCAGATTTGGAAATTGAAAACGAGGCCGCGCTTTGTCATCGGTCAGCTGAGACAGTCACGTGGTTGTGTATAAAGATTGGGGTGGCTCCTATAAATAGTGATCCAATGAGAATGCTCGTATTAGTTTAAAATGGCGGGATCGCATGACCAATCTCTGAAGGGGAGACAGCTGGAACAGTACGCAGACACTGTCTGTTAATATCTTGATTTAACAGAGTCGTACAGTCTATTGTCTCTTGAGCGAGTCAGAATTCACCCTACGTGCAACATTATTTTTTTGTAACTGGAGGAGGAAAATCAGGCAAAGAAGCTGAGAAAATCGTACAGTTGAACAAGACTTAAATTTGTGATGTGATTATCTTGTACATGGACATGATTTTGAAATTTAATAGAGGAACATATAACTGAAGTGTTTGTTTCTCACAAACCCATGAAAAAAGTAAGAAAAATGCAAAATTGGCACCAATTGGTCAAAATTTATTTAGAAATATAGGTTTAGGCTAGTCAGCTAAATAAGGTATTTCTAAAAAGGTTAGGTCTGCCTCTGATTTTAGAACAGAAAACGTGAAAATATATCAATATCTTGTGAGAAAGTGTCACGTTAATTATTTTATCATACCTCTGCACGAATTCACCAAAACATACAGCAGAGTATGGTTCAACATGAAAGAACGGTGATGATACACAACATCATTCGAAATAAATTTTGAGGAAATTTGGCAAATGTCTAAATTTTTAATATAGATAAGGAGAAAAGCCGATAGATCGACAAAGCTTTTTCGATTGAGAAAAAATGCAATGAAATGTTTAAATTCATGGATTCACAACCAGCCCTCACAAATTGCCGATTCCTCTCAAATTCCACCAGGGAAACCTTGGGCCAAGCAGATGTCGCGCACCAAAATTGAGGCTCGTGGGTGAAAGGCCAAGGTCACTTATTCAGAATTGCAATATATTGCAAGTGGATATATGAGGGGAAGACGAAGTATCGTAAAACAAAACTGAGATCAAAGGTCAAATGTCAATATCACATAATTGGTCCCCAAACGAACAGGCGATCTTCAAAATTCAAATTATCCTTTTGAGCGGGTACACCGTAGACAATATGCCAGTACTGAACTGGTGAAAGGTCAAACAGGTCAGGGTCAACGTCACATATCTCGCACCCCATAGTAGTATGTAAAACCCTTATTCTGTCGCAAAACTGTGGGTGAAGAAAATGTGAGTGTGTTGCCATGATGACGTGACGTCACGTGTCGCCATGGTGAGGAGGCGTTGCCATGGTGACGCGACGTCATGGATGGCGTCACATCCCATCACGTGACATCCGGGTCGGTGCGGTCGGCGGTGATACGACCGGGGAGAAGCCCCCACGCACAGAAAGTAGTCCCTTGTCAAACCATGACCACTCTCATCGTGTTCTCCAGTACCTGGCACGATGCCGCACCCCAGAGAAAGAAAAAAAATGGTCACCCCTACATGACGTCAGTTACATCCTGATGTCATGGGAAAAACCCCTGTTCTATAAATAGATCACGATCGTCCATTGCAATTTTCCTGGAAATCCCATGGGAAACTCCCTGTTCTATGTATAGATCATGACGTCATGGGAAAACCTCTGTTGTATTCATAGATCATGACGTAATTTCTATTTATAGATCATGATTGCCAAGTGGTGTTATTTTGGGGTCAA
The DNA here is from genome assembly GCA_036873755.1 of Hanleya hanleyi. Classification (NCBI taxonomy): domain Eukaryota; kingdom Metazoa; phylum Mollusca; class Polyplacophora; order Lepidopleurida; family Hanleyidae; genus Hanleya; species Hanleya hanleyi. The sequence goes on from JAVTVY010029274.1 coordinate 8,983, forward strand.
AATGATGGATTCTGGCGTACATGTACCACGGACTTTGGAAAGTGGACTCAGAGTGACCAATCAGCGTGCTGTATTTTAACCTATGAAATCGTTAGAATTTTAACCAATCGAATGGTCGAGGATAGTTTCAGTAGCCAATCGAAATGATTCCTGATCATGACGTCATCCTATGTGTTTCCAGAGCGTGGGCGGGTAATTTTCTGTAAAAAGGGGCAGTTTTCGAAATCTGTATTCATATTTCTAAAAGTTCAGGCGAAGCCATGCTCCGCAGCGAATAATCTACGCGATCCACAGTATACGGCCACCAGTGGTGATCTGTGAAGTGAATATTTGTGATCAACACACATTCAGCGATCATTGAACAATACCTCGACAGTCAACCTCGGCAATTTCCGGAAAAATACCTCCGAAGTTCTCGGAAGCTGAAAAATACCTCGGAAGCTGACCACCATCTCACCAACTACTTCGAACATCCTCGACCGTCAACCTCGGCAATTTCCGAAATAATACCTCGGAATTTCTCGGAAGCTGGCAAATACCTCGGAAGCTGACCACTCTCTCACCAAGTACATCGAACAGTGAATATTACCTCGTCAATTCTCGGATAGTGAATATCTCGGTAATTCCCGGACAGTGACGTCGGAAATTCAGACCTCAATTACGATGTATGACTGCCCGAGCTGTTCCACCTCATTTACAAACCTGGATCATTTACGACGCCACGTGTCGTATATTCACAACAAAGCGAGTATACCTGTACGAGCTGCGGGAAACTAATCACCTGGAAGGTCTACTGCGTCACGCAAGTTCGGTGCATGGGGCACCCAGTCATCCATGCGAGGAATGTGGTCGCCTGTTCAAACTACCCAGTCAAGTAACACATCACCGGATCTTCCATGGACACGCCTATGCTCCTCCTAACCGGCGTCGCACCATCCATGAAGGAACACAGCCCAATCCACCCTCTAATTCAGCACCCGGCGGCTCCTGTGTTGACGATCGTTTCATCGAGGATCCGATAGATTTTCCTTCGGATGTTGTGCCAGATACCAGTGGAGTGAGTGACACCTACCGGCGCCATTGGTCCCATATACGGCAGTGTTTTCAACGTCACCGGGCGCTCCACGATCGCTATATTTTCCGGTTGGTCGACCTCACCGCTCTACACAGATACGTGGAAGCCATTTTCTCAGACCAAACTACGGCCTTCAAGTTGGATCGGCGTTCGGCTATGTACTGCGGCATAAGGGTGCACTCCGGAGATTCTTTTATTCGGCATGGAATAGACTATGGCTCCGTTTTTCGGCCACCAGTTGTCGCAAAACCTTCAACCCAAATCACTTATATGTATATATTTTCTGAAAGTGCATGATGAAACTATTATTTTAAGATATAACACTGCTATGTTATAGAAAAATTTAACTCGAACATTCTCCTCCATGCTTGCTTCATTTTTCCTAGAAAATCCCTTAAAAATGTCGAAAAATGGTCAAATTCAGCTCAATTTCCAGAAAAATCTGTAAGAGCGATTTCAATTAAACTTCTTACTCACGTTCCCTGGTCCGGTCTCAACTTAAAAGGGCAAAAAAAGGGATGTTAACCTAACCGTTTTTTGTCAGATTTTCTTCCCGTAAATGAGTCCCGATTTTTAGGCACACCCAAGGGGCATAACTGAGGCAGGACAAACTTTACTCCATGATCCCGATCAGTGTGTAGACGAAGCCAGCACTCGATTTGTACGTACTCGTTTGCAGCGTTGATAATGCTGAATAGGATGGCATTATAGATATAAGCTATTAAGAAGACAAGAAGAATTATGATGTAGCAGAACAAGGGCAGTCTATCGTATTATGAATTTAGAGAGGGGCCATTACTACGAAACTGCGGAGGACCACCTTAAGGGGAAGGATGTTTTTTACGAAATTAATTATTCACATGTATCGTAATCTCAGAGTGTTTGCGAGTATGGCGGTATACAACACTTGCCAGTTATACATATTATTTTGGGAAATCCGACCGATAACTTTCCCCCTGCCCCATCTTTGTTTTGATCAATTTTGCCAATTCTAGCAGGATTTTCGAGAACAAAACTCAAAATTAACCTATTTCTTCTTAATAATGGTCATCCATTCGGCAATATGAAGGCCGTGGTTACTTTTCCGCTTTCCAGTGATAGCAGAAACGCGGGAAAATGCAAATAAGCGATGTAACCAAGTCAAATTATTGGTAATTTTGCACTCAATTTTCTCTTAGAAACATGGGAAATACTTCAGAAACTTGAGAAATAATTTGTAAAACATAATAATATACATCCATTCCATCCTTTATGGACTGTAAATGGGTTCTCTTGTAAAGAAAATTTACACTGGCAAATTTATATCATTCTGATAGGACCTCGTTCTGCCATAATATCCACCGAAATCTCAGTCCAGGGGAGATAACTCCTGTATGGAATACAGTATGCAGTAACCTCAATTGTATACTAATGGACACACTGTGGGTTATTTTAATCGAACTTCTGGTCTTCTTTCCACCTGCTTCCGAAAATAGCGCTTCAGGTATAACTAGGCAGTCAAAATTAAACAATCTGGCGTAATGATGCATCTCCGCTCCGTAACGGAGTCTACATTAAGATAATGCATAGACTCCACTATTATGCCTTAAGGGTGCACTCCGGAGATTCTTTTATTCGGCATAGAATAGACTATGGCTCCGTTTTTCGGCCACCGGTTGTCGCAAAACCTTCAACCCAAATCACTTATATATATATATTTTCTGAAAGAGCATGATGAAACTATTATTTTAAGATATAACACTGCTATGTTATAGAAAAATTTAACTCGAACATTCTCCTCCATGCTTGCTTCATTTTTCCTAGAAAACCCCTTAAAAATGTCGAAAATGGTCAAATTCGGCTCAATTTCCAGAAAAATCTGTAAGAGCGATTTCAATTAAACTTCTTACTCACGTTCCCTGGTCCGGTCTCAACTTAAAAAGGCAAAAAAAAGGGATGTTAACCTAACCGTTTTTTGTCAGATTTTCTTCCCGTAAATGAGTCCCGATTTTTAGGCACACCTAAGGGGCATAACTGAGGCAGGACAAACTTTACTCCATGATCCCGATCAGCGTGTAGACGAAGCCAGCACTCGATTTGTACATACTCGTTTGCAGCGTTGATAATGCTGAATAGGATGGCATTATAGATATAAGCTATTAAGAAGACAAGAAGAATTATGATGTAGCAGAACAAGGGCAGTCTATCGTATTATGAAATTAGAGAGGGGCCATTACTACGAAACTGCGAGGGATACCTTAAGGGGCAGGATATTTTTTACGAAATTAATTATTCACATGTATCGTAATCTCAGAGTGTTTGCGAGTATGGCGGTATACAACACTTGCCAGTTATACATATTATTTTGGGAAATCCGACCGATAACTTTCCCCCTACCCCATCTTTGTTTTGATCAATTTTGCCAATTCTAGCAGGATTTTCGAGAACAAAACTCAAAATTAACCTATTTCTTCTTAATAATGGTCATCCATTCGGCAATATGAAAGCCGTGGTTACTTTTCCGCTTTCCAATGATAGCAGAAACGCGGGAAAATGCAAATAAGCGATGTAACCAAGTCAAATTATTGGTAATTTTGCACTCAATTTTCTCTTAGAAACATGGGAAATACTTCAGAAACTTGAGAAATAATTTGTAAAGCCATAATAATATACATCCATTC
>JAVTVY010029275.1:0-123047 GCA_036873755.1 Hanleya hanleyi
AAAAAAATGATTTTGTGAATAACTTCTACAAAACAGTTTTGGCGATAAACGCATAGTTTGGTCAGTAGGTGCAAACACTGCATGCGAGAAAATGAAAATAAAAATAGAACTTTTACCAGAATCCACACATCTATTTAACTTATTAACTAAAACTGAATTTTCAGGAAATGTTTTCCATATTATAGAATTGTAACTATCTCAGGGTTTGTTGCAGAATTATTCGGATATTTTTTCGTCAAAAAGATTCATTTCACTACCGGAATCAATACTTTTGCAGTTTTCTTGCGGCCGCCTATACTTAGGGTTGTCATTTTGAGACAGTCAAATTGTTTAGTGGAGTAAGCCACAGTACCCGGAGAGAACCACCGCGCGTTGACGAATAACTGGCAAACTGATCCGGTGGGTTCACAACATCACGGTAACCTAAGGGGTCGGGGTGGATTTGGCTTAATGTCACACTCAAGGTTCTTTCACTCATATGATGACAGTCAGTTTGGTTGATGTGGGAAGACGGAATACCCGAGAAAAATCATCGCCCATCCGCAAGTAACTGACAAACTTCCACACATGAACCAGCTGGGCTCGAATCCGTGCCGGTTCAACGGTGATTCAATATTCAAAATTCAACTATATTGTACGAACACCCAGTAAGCTAGAGTACATAACAGAATAATAAATCAAATCGATACAGAACAGACACATTGACAGATAGATAGATAGATAGATAGATAGCTATATAACAAAATTGGGAGCAATTATAGCGGGTTCCTGTCAATACGGTTTAACCTGGATTTACCGTGATGTACATTACATATATTTCAAAACTTTTCTGTGCAGATTAGTTACTTTACAATCCGACGACTTCGATTGTTCGATGGCAGCAATCTTGTTTCACGCAGAATGAAACGTGAAATGCCCTTGGCAAGCCAACATGAGGAAGGCAACTTTCGAACTTGGTTTAATATATAGAGAATAAAAATTTAAAGAAATGAATAAATTTGAGAGTGAAGATAACCCACCATGAAGTTTGAAGCTTATGAAAACAACAGAGGATGTATTTAGATGCCATACATAGTGTTGGTCCATCCTTTAGTATAGGGGTTATTAATTTTCACCATCTACGGTCTCTGTCCAGAATCATAACCTGGCCATTTGTAAATGCGTGTCACAGTATTAAATATATGCTTTTATCGGAATTACGCTATGTTGACCCATCCCCAAGTGTAGGAGTTGTTACTTTTCATCAATATAGCAGTCAACGCAAGTTGACTCACTTCATCCCACAAATCTGACCACTTTTCTTGTCTAAAAGCGTACCTGAGATACAACACATATCATGAATCGTTAGATTCTTGGTATGTGCTTTAGAATAGGTTACACAGAAGACTATACTGTCTATTAGCATGTCGGCACCTGTAGCGCACGCGCAATTTATACTTTCCGGCAGTTTATAACAATGTTCACAGTAACCAGCTGGAAAATGATGTCTCATTTAAAAATTGTTTTGATCAAGTTTGAAGACATATACTAACATATTTTATCTAACTTAACGACCAATTTAGAAACTGCTGAGGCCGATTTCTCGAAAGTCGACTTAAGTTTTTGACTCAAGTGCGATATTTTTGCTTGGCTAAGTTCACTTTGGTTTTTGACTTAAGTGCGTTCCACAAAACAGATTTTAACGAATTTAGACAAGTAAATTATGTTCAACATTGTAGGGGGCCTTGTTGTAACTCTTTTGTGAAATAAGTTACAAATGGTGTCCGGAAGTACAAGGTGCGCCATCTTGGATTTCGCCATGAAGCTTTATTATCGTGATCATGGATTTCTCAGGATCTACTGCATTGATTTTTCTAAAATTTGATACACAGGTTCAACTTGGGGTAAATTTGAGCAAGATACCTTTTTTTGTCTCATTCGAAAATCCAATATGGCCGCATCTTGAATTTCCCATGAAACTTTATCATGAAATCTCAGGAAATAAGTGCATGGATCATTTAGTGTTCAGGGGGGACAGGGTCATTCTCACAGAAAGGCACATTTTCACTCGGGGAAATATGTCAAAATCAACATCACCAATGACTACAGAATTTGATTGCAACAGATTCTCCACTGACAAAACTTTTTACAATGGATACAATAAATGCAGACATTGTGAACAATTAACTTTTCGTAACACTTAACGGTGGAGTTGTGGTGTTATACAGGAATGATCAGTATATTGGGCACTAAGAGAACAGAAATAGGAAGCTATACACATGCTGGGCAATAGATTGCATGTAACTATGACTATTGATAAAAAAATATTGAAGTTAGGAAAACAAGTTTGTTTTTAATATCCTAATTATGCTACTTAGCTCACCAAAATCAGCCAATTGGACGGCATGTATCAACCATTCATGTAGATTATATATAACAAAACCTATTTATTCTTGATGCTGACTTTAAACTAATCGAGTTTGTTTCTTTTTCAAAATATGAGACAATTTAAACAAGTGTTTCTGAATTTCTAAATCATTCTTGCATCCGTAACACCACTGACAATCCGGTAACACCACTGACCTCGTGTAACTCGTACCACTGATTAATTTGTTCATAGACGCAAAAATGCAGTTGCAAGTCAAGAATATTTATGGGTAAAACAGGTATATGAAAAGCCTTCTGGTAAAACTGCTTCTTCTTCTTTAAATAGTTATCTAACTGAAACATAACACCAGTGACAACCCGATAACACCAGTGACATCGAGTAACACCACTGACCTCGTGTAACAACAGTGACCAATTTGTTCATAGAGGCAAAAATGTAGCCGTAAGTGAAAGCGATCTCAGGGCAAAACACGTATATTACAAGACTCCTTAACTTAGTATTATTGGGAAGAAAGGTAAATTCAAGTTGTACTGAAATTTGGAGCAAAATTATTATAATTGTCAATGGTGTTACCCTACAAAAAGTAACACCACTGATAGGTAACACCACTGACCAAGAACAATGATTTTGTAATTCATACGCACATTTCTTTATTACCAGATAATATTTTTACTCGGGAGCCACTACATGTTGATCCTGAAACAGAACACCACTGACCGGTAATAAACATACGCTGAAAATTTGGAGCTACAAATGACTGAAATACTGAAAAGAGTTTCATAAAACACTTCTTATGGAATCTCAAGTTTACCCGCACTTGGAAAAGAAGCCGCATGGTGGCAAATCTTTGTTTCTAATATAAGCGTTCGCTTTTTGGCTACGAGTTCAGTTACAGTAACACCAATGACCCGAAAACGAGTTACAGACCTTTGCACATGCCATTTTCACAAGATAATCCGCTCTTGTAAAAAATATATTCATATATTGAAAGAACAGGTGCAGCTGGTTGCCAAAAAGGTAGAATAATGTAGAACAAAATAAGTTTTGGCAACTTTCTCGTGGTATCAATTAGGTCACTACAGCCAGTTACAGGTCTATTTTACCATAAATTGAGGGTTCTGGTGAAAATTTACCCGAAAAAAATCAATCGTGACAGTGCTTGCAATAAGTTATTCGTACTCTACTAAATGACTACTGCAAACAATCTGAATTTTTTCAGACATAAGACTGGTAAGAAGAAAATTTCGGTCGAGTGACACGAATTGCGCCTTTCCGTGAGAATGACCCGACAACACAAGTTAGAAAATCATCTGTTGCATCAGCTCTGTGAATTAACTAACGGCGTTAGTATCGAAAGCATGGCCATACATTAGCCACATCTCTCTTTGCTTTCAACCGTATCACACAGTTGTTCAAAGATTGCGCTGTGGTTAGTATATCTATTAAACCGTTTTCCCTTTCTCAGAGGGGCTCCATAGTCAGGGAGTCCAGGCAGCTGGCAATGTATACACCAGGGGGACATAACTCCCCAATTACCTATGTACATGTATCACAGAATAGTACTGTCATGATAATGAGAGAGTTGGGGGGGTAATATGCAAATAAGGGCAAAATGGCCCAATTGGCCTATACATGTAGACTGTTATGTAACCACTCAAAAGTGCACATAGAGCATCTAAGGGTAGCGGAAAAGGGCAAACTTGTCAACATCGGAGTTGATAAGATGGGCCGTGTGATCACCCAATGTCGTATCATATTTTGGTATTGTATGTTAATAAGAGGCTTCATATTAGAATAATCAGATCGAAACAGAGCAGCAAAGAAATTAAACAAGCATGCAACTCTGTTTAAAAGGCACAACGGTTCCTTACTGTTGCTAAGTGTTTATGTTGACTTGGTGGGGGGGTGGAAGACCTCCAGCCCCCCCCCCCCCCCCCCCCGTCCCCAGTTAACATACTTGACCAATTTAAAACGGTAACGAGCCCCTGTGTCACATCTTCGCGAGCCAGTGTATCGATCGATCTATTGGGATCGATAATCCTCTCCAGGGATTTACCTGGACTTGTGAAGATGCTGTGTCAAAACGGATGGAGGACTTCGTCACTGACATGTCCAAAGATTATAAACCGAAAGAATCTGCTTTAGTAAAAATTTCTCACATTATACATTCTCCAGTTACAGACAGATGAGCTACAGTGCCATGGCACTATCTTTCTTTTCTATCTCTGTCTTGTATAAAATTAAATCTATACAATTCAATTCAATTAACAAGAGATGAAGACTTATGAGAATTCTATTTTTGCAGATGAACAGGACAGTCACACTGGACATGCTGGAAAATACAGAAAAAAAGAAAAAAAAAATCGAAAACACCCAAAAAGGTAAGATTTTTTGTATTAAAACTTGTTTACACTTTGCACATTATGTATCAAATTAGCAAGTTGTTCCAATATTTTTAGCTCATCATCACCATATGATATAAGCAGTTCAAATCACTTTTCATCCGTCGTCTGTCATCTGTGAACAATTTTTGTTATGGCCATTTGTCAGAAACTACTGCATGGATCTTTTTCAAATTTAGTATACAATGTTCCTGTTGAGTCTACATGTAGTTTCAAAAAACCAATATGGAAACTATGCGGCCATTTTGGATTTCCCAATGAAACTTCATTATAATTTCTCAGAAAGATCTTTCTCAAATTTGGAACCCAGTTTCCCCTTGTGGTCCAGTTGTGCAACATCCTTCTTTGGATAATACAAATTGCATTTCAAATTAATACGGTATTCCCAACTTGTCACTTTGCATTGCAAGAGTCTGCAAATGAAACGGTAGGGCATATTCTATATAATATATTGACTATAGAAAATATCCATACTTTCATCTTCTATATTAAGGAGTTCAAATGATTTTGAATTAAAATCGATTTCTTCAAACGTTAAATTGATTTACTTTAGTCCATGCCATTGTAAGTAAACTGCCCCATCATTTCGTTTGCCGACGGGTTGGCTACACGAAGGAACGTGAGCCTTGTAAAACAAGGTCACAACTTGAGAAATGTGGACTATTGAATCATGTTTAGATCTGCTCTGTTACAAGTAGGCACCCCTGCCCCTGCCCCTCCCCTCCCTTCCCTTCCCTGTCGTGATATAGCTGAAAAAAATGTTGAAAGCGACGTTAAACCCTATTCACTCACTCACCCTGTTTCAATCAAAGGGAGATAATCAAGATCAATGGTACCTTAAAAGAGATATATCAAAGTAGCACAGAACAGAATTAGCATTCATTCCAAATTTTAAAGATGAAATGCAAAGGTTTTTACATTCCTCTTTTCACATTTTATATACCGGTAGGTTGAATAATGATAGAAATACCAGTCTATCTACTTCACTTGGTTTGATTTAAATTATCTTGTTTGCTAGAATCTTTTTAAAAATTAGTACACCTAGCACAGCTGAATTGACATTTGCAAATCGTCATTGCTTATCTTCCCTTGCTTGTGATGTCACGTCAGACCAGCCGCTCGGAGACTGAATGTTACAAGTATTGACGCCTAGATGGTCTGACTACAAGATAGTCTGATTTTATGTCACAATAGAACGGCAAATAAGGGAAAATAAGCAATGCGGATTCCATTTATGAGATCAGCCGAGCTTGAGATGCCAACTTTAAATCACTTTTCAAAAGCTACCACGAGATAAAATACTTCAAATAAAACCAAATAGAGTATTTGTGTTGATATTTCCATCATTAACTAGCCTGCAAAGAATATAAAAAGGGAAATATGAAAACCTTTGGAGTTCAACTTTAAATTTGAAGTATATTTCATAGCTCATGTCAAAGTGATTAGTACTTGCTTACAGTAACCAATGATGACACATGCAAAAAAAAAGAATACAGAATGAAGACAAAGGATCCTTTGTACATTCACTTTCAGACTAACTTTGTTCATTTCACTTGTACTATAACAAACAACATCAACTACAGTTTCTAGGAATCTTGAAAGTCATAAAACTTAGAAGATAATATCTTGATCTTTTTTTCACGGGGCGATGTAGGCCCGTAGGGACTAATGGTCCTGTTCTGTAGTCAGGAAAAATTGAGCTGCAGCTCTGTGTCTTGCTAACACAGCAAAATATAGAGTTCTTACACGACAACAAAGAGGTCTGAAACTTCCTTCTTTAGAATGTCCAGGTTTCTGTGTTTTTAATGTTCGCGTATAGTTGCAGGTCTGATATGTTTAAGTTACATTTCCATTTATCTAATTTTATGCGTGTTTTAGTTCATTTTCCAGTGGCACTACTTTCGTGCTCAAAATATGTCGCCTGCTAAACCACAGATTTTGAGAGGCGCATGTTGAGTGGTTTTGTGGGACTAACTCATTCTCATTAGAAAGCGTGTTTGGGCAGTAATTTAGTATTAAATAATACCAGTATAAGTGTAATTCATTGTAGAAAACAATGGGATATTTCACTTTGCCTGTATTCATTTACATTTTCATGAAATATGTGTGTTGAGTTACAGTTTGGAATTTTCGCCATTTAAGCTCACCCCTCAAGACCCTCTCCATTATCTTTTTATAGTAAGTTTCTAAAATCCAGTGATGGTCAAATCATTTACGTAATAATTTCCCTGTATTCAGAAATGTTTTCTTTTCATTCTACTTCTGAAATATTCATGAAATGTTGCAAGCATTCCCCCCTGATCTACAAAAAGAGCTCTGCATATCACAGTTTTGAAGCTGTAAGGTGACAGGGGAGATAACCAAATAAAACTGTAATACACTAGGAAGGAGGTTCATGAAACAATATGATGCCACAGAGAGGATGCATCCCAGCATAGCTTCAGTCCATCTAACCATGAGGATTTTACATTATATCTCAATACTCATTTTTACCCCTCGGCCAATTTTGGCCATGGGGTTTTGTCGTCTTGAACATCCGTCTGTTCGTATGTCAGTACATGAGCGAGATAGACGGAAAACGGTTCCACTGAAGAATTCCAAATTTGGTATGCTTATTTACCTAGTCAAGGACCAGAAGCCTATTGAATTGGGACCTGAGTGGGTGGAAATCTTGGCGGCCATCTTTAATTTTATGCAAAATGGATAATGATCCATATCTCGGAAACCATTCAACTGTTCAATACGAAAGTTAGTATACATCATCGATACATTAAGCAACTTTCAATGAATTACCAAACCGGCTTTTCTGATTAGCTGGAAATCCTGGAGGCCATTTTTAATTTTATGCAAATTCGATAATGATACATATCTCTGTTACCATTCAATTGTTTTATATGAAAGTTGGTATTCAATCTCGATGCATACAGATACTTTAAATCGGGACCTGATTGACTGAAAACCTTGGCCATCTTTAATTTATGCAAAAACTTTAATGATATACATCTCTGATATAATTTAAGTGTTCTATACCAAACTTGGTATACAGCATCGAGGTATCAAGAGATTTGCAATGAATAACCACATAAGTTCCTCTGAGTGGAGAGAAGGATGGGCGGCCATCTTTAATTTATGCAAAATGATTAATGATCTCGTTCTCTGATACCGTTCAAGTGCTCGAAGTAAAATTTGGTATACATCATCAATGCATACTTAAGACAAACGACAGTTCTGGTTTCTCTGATTGGGCGGAAACCTTGGTGGCCATCTTTAATTTATGCAAAATTTTTAATGATGTATATCTCTGATACCATTTCAGTGTTCTATACAAAACTTGGTATACAGCATCAATGTATCAAGACACTAACCTATTAATAACCACATCAGTTCCTCTGAGTGGTAGGAAGGATGAGCGGCCATCTTTAATTTATGCTAAATCATTAATGATCTCTATCTCTGATACCGTTTAAATGCTCGATGTAAAATTTGGTATACATCATTGATGCATCAAGAAACTTATGTAATGAAAACCGGTTTCTCTGATGGGACGGAGACCTTGGGGGTCATTCTAATTGCAAAATTTGTGATAATCTGTATATTTGTGACTTGACTGCTTGGTGTTCCTGACATCTTGGTTCAAATTGAATACATTATGAATGTACCCAGAGATGAGGGGTTTTCAAATGCACAGCTTCGTATTGTTATTTACTGCTGAAGGATATGCTTTCAATTATCTGAAAACAGTGAAATTTTTACAAATATTGGTAACATGCAGTGAAGACATTATTTTACCATTTCATCAGGTTGGTTTCATAATAAATGTCTGTCCCAGCAGTTTTTACCCCTCGGCCAACTTTGGCCTGGGGGTATTGTCGTCATCATGTACGGCTGTCCGTACGTACGTCCGTACGTACGTCCGTCCGTCCGTTACCGCGATATCTACAGAACCGTTTCATGCATGGCAACCAAACTTGTTACATCTATTTATCTTCACGTAAATCAGAAGCCTATCGAAAGTGGCTCTTCTCAGCCCATATTTTGCAGAGTTATGCCCCTTTTTACAAATAAAAATCCATTTATGATTTGTTATTGTGATAATTTCATAACTGTTCCATATACAACATCCTAACGTGATACAGTTGTTTCTCTTGACCTGATCTAGATGCCTATCGAAAATGAGTCGTGTCAGAAAGTATTTTGCAGAGTTATGCCCCTTGTCTAATAAAATCCGTTACCGCGATATCTACAGAACCGTTTCATGCATGGCAACCAAACTTGTTACATCTATTTATCTTCACGTAAACCAGCAGCCTATCGAAAATGAGTCATCTCGAACAATATTTTGCAGAGTTATGCTCCTTTTTACAAATAAAAATCCATTTATGATTTATTGTGATAACTTCAGAACCGTTCCATATACAACATCCTAACGTGATACAGTTGTTTCTCTTGAACTGAACTAGATGCCTATCGAAAATGTCGTGTCAGAAAGTATTTTGCAGAGTTATGCCCCTTGTCTAATAAAATCCACTAATTCCTATGTTAAGTTTGCATATAATTTCTATATCATGTTTGTATACTATCACATTTATTTATTGATTGGATGACTGATTTATTGATTTATTCTCTTACACAATGCGAAGAATGCCTGCAAATCTGTTTTGAAAATGACACTAGATGCCTATCAAAAATGAGTCGTGTCAGAAAGTATGCCCCTTGTCTAACAAAATCCACTAATTCCTATGTTAAGTTTGCATATTATTTCTATATCATGTTAGTATAGTATCACATATATTTATTGATTGGATGACTGATTTATTGATTTATTTTCTTAGACAATGTAAAGAATGCTTGCAAATCTGTTTTGAAAATGACATACATGTGTCATTTAGTATACATGTACTGTATTTATCTAGCCATGTGTACTGTTGTTTTGGTGCGACATCGATACAGCTCTTTCAATTTATTCCAGAAACAAATTAATTTAATGGGAGGAAAACTCTTCTTTTTTTTCAAAGAAAGTACACTTACAATACCAGGGGTAAATATTTCTTCCCACAAGCCAATCAATTGGTAGAGACACCCTTACATTATAATAGCTGGGGTTCAGAGCCGAGGGGTTTCGATAGCGCAGCTTCATGTTTTTAAATATATATATGTGTACAATTACCCTAATGCACTAGAGATCCTTGTTGAGAGGAATGTGTGAGAGTACAAGTATGGCTCTTCACCATGAGATGGAACATCAAAGAGTTAGTGGAATTATTCCAACAGTCTATTTTACATTTAAATAGCCCCGTTTCAGTGCCTAAGGCTCTAGTTTTTGTTCAAATTCAAAATTTTGCAAACGAAATTACAAATCAATCGTTTATCGTCAGTAACAAAAGACAAAAAGATACTCTTGTCATTGGCTTACAATTATCAGACGTTGATGACCACCAATATCTTTCAGGATCTCTCATTATTACTTTTAATGTCTTTGTATGATTTACATTAAATATGTAAGTTATTATGAAATTCCCTATAAGTTGAGCAAATGCATGTCAAAGCAATTGAAACTTTATGTTTCAACAAATGTATCAAAAAGCATATAAGAATTTATTATTGTTTAATATATTAAACAGTTAATTACATTTTTTTATGAAATATACTGACATATTTTTGCTTTAATATATACAGGATAATACAGAATCAAAGGCACTCGGGAAAAATTAACGAGATAAAAGTGAGTATACATTTTTTAACTTTAATGGAGTTTTATTAATTGGGTTCCATTTTTATTGAACATGGTCATACTTATCACTCTAAAAAGGTGAAGACAGCATCAGTCAAAGGTGCTGATAACTTTTTCTAACATCCCTTTAAAAGGGCAATGATAACATCATACAAACATTACCTCCCTTGACAACAATATATGATGCTGAAAAAGTTAGTACAAATGAATAAATAAACTGTAATGTATAAAAAAACTTGAATGAATTATTCCACTCGAGTTTGAGTTAAATATACGATACATGTTTACTTAAACTCGAGTTACTTTCCACTCAACTGTGGTTACCAATTAAATTCACTGCACTTCAGTAGAATGAAGTAGAATCCACTTTTATACTTGAGTGAATGTCACTCAAATTGAGTGCATTTAACTCAAATTGAATAAAAAGTAACTTATACTTGAGTGAATGTCACTCAAATTGAGTGCATTTAACTCAAATTGAATAAAAAGTAACTTAAATTCACTTAAAAGATGAATTGAGTTTTAAGTAAGATGAATTTCTAATTATTTTTTTTACAGAATAATGATATTAACTACATGGTTTTAAATGATGAACCACATTAAAGACTGCTAGGTTTGTTCATGTAACAAAAATTTTGTTTTCCTTTCTTCTTTTGTAGATTAAAAATATTGATTTGAGTCTGGCAGATACAGAAATAACGGAAAAAGAGGAGAAACAGGAACAATGGAAGGAGTATTGCAGGTATATGACATAAAATTATGTTCACTTCAATTGATAAGTTGACGAAAAAATATTCTATAGCCTGTCTAATGATTTTTGTCATGGCTATTTTCTGTTTTACCTATCAAAATGTAATCAAACATAGCTTGAGGAATTAAATTCACTCAGTGATAATAAATTTGATGATTCTCTCAAGTTACAGAAATAACAAAAATATAATGAATATTATATGCATGATTTTGAACCATTTTATCAACTACAGCTTCCAATAAATTTGATGACCCCCAGATTTCATGGTTCAAAATTTCACTTTATGTGATTGAGGTTTTAATACGCCCGCCAAAAGGCAGAGGTATTATGTGATGGCGGTTTCCGTCTGTCTGTCCGTGTCTCTGTCTGTCCATCCCCCGTGTCCGGTCTATATCTGGGACAGTTTTCCATCTACAGTTCTAATTTTTGGTGAGTGGATACCATACAAAGAGATGATGTGTCACATACCAAAATGAAGGTCAATGTCATCGGTCAAAGGTCACTGGCCTAAAAAACAGGAAATCACTGAAGTGTTCGTGTCCAGTTTATATCTGTGAAAGTTTTCTATCCACAGTTGCAATTTTTTATGAGTGCATATGCTAGGTAGAGACGATGTGTCGCATACTAAAATTGAGGTCAATGTCAGACGTCAGAGGTCACTGTTGCCTAAAATCAGGAAATCATTTATCATTGACAGTTTTCTATCTACAGTGGATGCCCTAGGGGAGAACGATGTGTTACATACGAAATGTAGATCGAGGTCAGAGGTCAAAGGTCAGTGTGACGGAAAAATCAGGAAATCATTAAAAATTTCTAATTTTTTATGAGTGGATTCAAAAGGGAGAAATGAGATGTCGCATACCAAAATATAGGTCAAGATCGAAGGCCAAAGGTCACTGACCCCAAAATCAGGAAATTATTAAAAATAGCTGTTTTTTTACCCCTCAGCCTATTTATAGGCTGCGGGGTCTTGTCGTTGGCATGTACGTCCGGTCGTCAACAATTCTTGTGATCGATCTAGAGACTTCAAATTTGGTATACAGAATTGTTGGGTGGTCAACCACAAGCCTATTGAATCTGGACCCGATTGGTTGCAAACTTTGGCGGCCATCTTTAATTTATGCGAAACCATCACAGCTTTCTTGTTACCAAGCTTTTTTTAGAACGACTTAACCTAGGCACACCAAACTTGCCGTGCACATCCATATGCTCATGACCCAGAACCCTATTGAATCTGGACCCGATTGGGTGGAAACTTTGGCGGCCATCTTTAATTTATGCGAAACCATGAATCTTGTGTATCTCGGAAGCCATTTTGCTGTTCAGTGTGAAACTTTGTAGAGATTATCGATACATCAAGAAACTTTGAAGGAATGACCAAACCAGTTTTCCTGATTAGGTGAAAGCCTTGGTGGCCATCTTTAATTTATGCAGAATCTTTAATGATGTATTTCTTTGATACCATTGAAGTGATCTATACGAAACTTCTTATTACCAAGCTTTCTTTAGAACGACTTACCCTAGGCACACCAAACTTGCCGTGCACATCCATACGCTCATTACTCAGAACCCTATTGAATCTGGACCCGATTGGGTGGAAACTTTGGCGGCCATCTTTAATTTATGCGAAACCATTAATCTTGTGTATCTCGGAAACCATTTTGCTGTTCAGTGTGAAACTTTGTAGAGATTATCGATACATCAAGAAACTTTGAAAGAATGACCGATCCAGTTTCCTGATTAGGTGAAAGCCTTGGCGGCCATCTTTAATTTATGCAGAATCTTTAATGATGTATTTCTTTGATACCATTGAAGTGTTCTGTACAAAACTTGGTATACAGCATCGATGTATCAAGAGACTTGACTTGCACTGAATAACCACATCAATTCTTCTGAGAGGCGGGAAGGATGACCGGCCATTTTTAATTGATGCAAAATCATTAATGATCTCTATCTCTGATACCGTTTAAGTGCTCGTATAAAATTTGATAAACATCATCGATGCAGCAAGAGACTTATGATGAATGACAGAACTGGTTTCTCTGATTGGGTGGAAATCTTGATGGCCATCTTTAATTTATGCAAAATCATTAATGATCTCTATCTGATACCGTTCAAGTGCTCGATGTAAAATTTGATATACATCATCAGTGCATCAAGAAACTTACGATGAATGACAAAACTGGTTTCTCTGATTGGGCGGACTTTCTACATCACTAAGGAGCCACTGTTCAGCGACTAATGTTGTCATACTTGGAGACTTCAACAATGACTTCGCTGTCGACTCGGCTGAAACAACCAAGATAAACGACTTCTTCCAAGCGCATCCATGGGCTCTTTCCCTTAATCCACACCCCAACCACAGATCTTAGGACAACCATTGACCAGATTTTCACCAATTTCAAACTCACAGATATACAATTTGGTGTCCATGAAACATATTATTCATATCACAAGGCTGCTTGATCACAGATGGAAAGAGACAGAAAATCAACTGGTACACAGGGATTCATACAGTCATTGCTATCAAAGACCTTTATTATTGTTTAGATTATTATTAGGGTTCAAAGCCAAAATGGCTTTAAGCCTTTTGTTTTTGTTCAGAATATTTCTGTTCTTCCGCCATATTTTTCGCACATGCTATGTCAAAATATTTATTATAATCCTTCAATGCATCTAACATCCCACACTGAATTTATCATATTGTAATCTTTTACAAGCCACTGCTAAAGCATCTTCTGCATTCAACCAAATCTTTCAGGCTTTTACATATGCATTTTTCATTCATTGTGTACCAATATACACTGACTAAAACTGTCTGGCTGAGGGGTTGTTGCACCTTTTAGGTGCTGCCTCATGTTCTGTCAGTAGATGCATGAGGGAGATTACACATCTCCGCAAGCTCCTTGTTTTTTTTTTGGTAATGCTAATAGTTCTGTGTCGCTTTGTACTTGACAGCCGTTCCATGTCCCCTGCCTAAGGGAAGAGCTCCCCAGAGAACTGACGATGAAGTGAAGAACGTTTGTACTTGACAGCCGTTCCATGTCCAGCCATCTTAGAGATTTTAGTGATAGTTTTTCAACTATTTCTTCCTAAGGGAAGAGCTCCCCAGAGAACTGACGATGAAGTGAAGAACGTTTGTACTTGACAGCCGTTCCATGTCCAGCCATCTTAGAGATTTTAGTGATAGTTTTTCAACTATTTCTTCCTAAGGGAAGAGCTCCCCAGAGAACTGACGATGAAGTGAAGAACGTAAAGCCCGTCGTAGTCTGGGTGCCAATCTGTTATGGGCTAACATTGCGGCTTCTATTTTCGAATATCCTTCGTGCTGAAACTTGTTTTCTGTGGCCCTCAACGTCTCGACTCATCTCGGCGTCCATACTTTCTTTGAACAAATCTTTCATACACCCATGTAAAATTTTTAAAGTGGCATTTAGAAGTCGGAAAGTAGATAAATAAACAAATTGCTTATGGATAACAACTTCTAGTTTATTCAGGACGACGTTTCGATACAGGTACTAGTATCGTTCTCATGACATCAATAAGTAAATAATCAGTATATATACAGTTCCTTGAGTAAATGTCAATAGGATGATAACAATAGTATAATACTAGGTGAGAAATTTATATATCTGTATCTGTATCAAAACGTTATCCTGAATAAACTAGAAGTTGTTATCCATAAGCAATTTGTTTATTTACCGATATAAATTAATTACCATTTTTGAGATCTGGCGTTAGCCAGAGGCTCTTTAGAATGCTGTAGGGAAATGGACAAAAGTGCAAACCGACTCACAGGATAGCCTTACGCTGCATGAAAGTAGTTCCACAGAGATGAGTTTTGGGGATCCTTAGTGGTTGAAAGGCTTTTGTATGTCTATATATAGTCACTAATAGACACTTGGCATATATTTGATCCCTTATCTGCATTAAATATTACTCTGTTCATTGTTTTCTCACAAAATATGATATTAATACGCTCTAAAGTATGGCAGACTGGTATCGTCACTTTACCAAAGCTTGGACTCTGCTGAGAAAATTATACAGTTTAGCTGGTTAGGTGTATATGTGAGAGATGCTCTACCATAGCAGCCAACCTGGCCGCCATTGTCTCATTATCACCTTTGCAGGCCACTGTTTGCTTTTCTTATAAGGGCATGCTGTAACATATCTTATAATCTTTTCCTATCTTGTACTCCACTCCTGTGGGATATCCACAAAGTGTAATACATGTCTTGTCTTATCCTAACTTGTGACATAACCATAATCAACCTTGATGTTCAGCCGTTCTCACTCATAACACTAAATCAATCTCTCTCCCCCTAGGTATAATCTCTCTTATTTACTCCTAGTTACATGTATGTTCTGTACAAACTGACCTCAATCCCCTGTGGGTATTTAGGCCTAGACTTCATTCCACTGGCCCCTTTTTCCATCAAATTCTCAACAGGTCAGTTTGCAGTTTCAACGCAACACCAAAAATACCATGTTAAAGATGGTATCGTATTGCTTTCTTTATGCTGGTTTAATTAACATGGTCGTGGTGTTCATCTGGAATCCCGAACAGACGTATTAGAGGAATTATGTATCAAGATAAAGAGCAAAATTCAGCTATTTTGGTTGAGTCAAGGTTGGATGAGCACCTACTGTAGTGTCTAATTGGACGGAAATTAATTGGGTAACACATGGTTAGCGTAACGTGTGCAACTTCCTTCATTATAGGACTACCTTTCATTGTTCCCACAGATCAATTTCACATAAACTACGATAAAAGTAACTCCGAAAATGAAAGTCATTGTGATATAATATTCTGTATTTCGGCTTCCATTTTCGGCGTTACTTTTATCCTAGGACTGCCTTTCTTTGGTATGTTCAACTTCATTATGTCGGTACCTTTTAAGAAGGGCCGTTCGCGCCATAAATTCAAACGTTTAATAAATTTAAACGTTTAACCTGCACCAACCATTCAGATGTCATGAATTGACATTTGGAAGACCTTTCCTGTCCAAAAGCAAACGTTTGCTGTTGTAACGTCCAATACTTTAGACGTTTCCTGTTTCCTGCAAACGTTTTCAGTAGTAATATTCGAGACTTTTAAACGTTTCCGGTTTAGGGGAAATCGTCCAGTCAGATTTTTTTATTGCTGCCATGTATGTTCAAACCTCAACATCAACACGTGTCCACTGGCAAAACGTTTCCGCTATGTAGTCTGTTGAACCAATCAAAATAACCCTTACAAATATTCACGCATATTGTATTCCTCATGCTCACCGTGCATCATGTCCTGCGCAAATTGTCCCTGTGCCAAAGATATTCTCCAAAATCTAATTTGTAAGAACGGTTTTCATTGGTTAAAATACACTACATACCGGAAACATTTGCCAGTGGAGAATTGCCCGTATTGGTGTAGATGTTGGAATACACACGGCCGGAAACGTTATCCTTTTAACCGGAAACATTTAAAAGGCCGATTTTTTCTTTTGACAGGAAACGTCTGAAGTGGCGAATTTACAACTGGAAACGTTTGCTTTTTAACAGGAAAATGTCAGTTCATAACATCTGATTGGTTAGTTCAAGTTTAAACGTTTAAACTTTTTAAAGCTTTACAATTTCTAAACGTTTAGAAGTTGAAACCTTTAGAGGATGCGTTTATGGCGCCAACAGGCCTTCAAATACCTTGTCACAGGATGTAACAGGATGCTACCAGATCTCATTAAAGCCCATAGGCTCTAGTTGAATAAATGTATTGTTTTTACTAAACGTTTGGTAATTGTTTTTATACGCCTGTTTTCCGAAAGCAGATGTAGCATGGGATGGCAGTTACCATCTGATCGTTCGTTTGCCCGTTTCTGGTCTGAGCTATAAATCTGAGTTTTTAATCCAAAGTCACCATTTCTTGTGGGTGAATACATTGAAGGAAGACTCATCGCATACCAAATTAATGTATTTGTGTGGTTGCCTTGGTAACTAAATGCCATCAGTCATCTGGCAACACTCACTATCCGGACAGCCTATTAGGCTACAGGGTCCGGTCATCAGTTTTATGTCGTCGTCTGATATAACGTCCGGTCATCAGTCAACATTTCTTGTGAACACTCTAAAAGCCAAACCGTTGTTTTGAGGGACTTGAAATTTGGTATACAGATGGTGGCCAATGACAAGCCTATTGAATTTGGGTATGCAATGAATGTGATGTTTTCCTGAACGTCACACAAAATGTCCATGCATAAAATTGTGAATGCGATAGAATCCAAACTGTTTCAGCTCGACTCCAAATTTGGCATAAAGGAATGTTGGGTGATCAACTACAAGCCTAGTGAATTTTGGCATATTCCAATGATTTTTTGTGGTTTCCATGGCAACATCACGCAAAACGTCAATATGATAACGTAATGCAATAAATGCCAAACTGTTGCAGGCAGAGACTTCAAATCTGGTATAAAGGATTGTTGCTTTTTCTTATCGTCTCTATAATTGGACTGCATGGGCCTGTTGTGAATGACGTCTAATAAACAATAAAACAAGAGCCCAAGGGGCTTCAATATTCGCCCGTGTATCTGGAATTACATTGGTCCAAATTTCAAGGTTGTTTGATCGCTTCTATTCCAATTGGTAGCTAGCCTACAATTTTGTGCTTCTGAGAATGTAACATATATAACATCTTATATTAAATGATAAAGTAAAACGAGCTTAACTTTCGGTAACTAGTTGACCTTGAAGCAAGAGTCGAGAGCTCATATATCCCACACTGAAATCAACAATATTCAAACACAAGAAAATAGTAGTTTTCCTGCAAATGGATTCCTTTCAGACGAGATAATTTTTGATGATGGAAGAAGAAAGTGATGAAGTAAACCTTTGTTCTCGAGTTAATAAAGAGGTATGAAGTTCATAAAGGATCCCCCTCCCCGTTAAATTACTAAATGTATGGTTGTTATTTCACAAAAGTTATAGCTGTTTCAAATATGAGACAGGATGAATGCCATATACATGAAGGGGAGAAAATTTTCCAACCTAACACATATGGTCAGCTAAACTTCATTCACTTTCGAAGGCCTCTGACTTTGACCTTGGACAAATTGATCTCAAAATATATCACTCGTCTTTGACATGCGAGTGAGGTATACTCAAAGTTTGGTACCATTCCATACCTTGAAACTAGAGATATCGCATGGACAACGTGCAACGGGCTCGTGGAAACATGTGTGCGACTGGAGAGGGAGCTTCAGAGGACCGACGAAACTTTATCAGCCAATTATTTGCAGCTACAAACCAGCCATGTGCTCGTTACGAGCCCTCGGCGCTTCAAAGTAGAGAAAAGACAGCAGGTATTTTCGCCAGAGGCCTCCAGCAAATTATTATTAGGGACGTTGACCGCGACCAGCGCCACATTTAAACATGTCAAAATGGTGGTATAAAAGAGTATGCCTATCCTGCCCATGGATGTGTTCATCGCTCGTGAGAATATTCCACCACAAATACAACTAAGTCAGCCCCATGCTAAGGCCAGGAGAAAACTGGAATTAGACCAAGAGAAGTTGAAAGTTGAAGTAGGCCTAGAATATTTTAACTGATTCTTTGGGGGTTAATAGGGAATAATACGAGAAAGTGCAGTAATACTCTACAGCAATGTTTTTAAATTGATAAATCCAAATGATTGACAGTTTGATAAAGCAAGTTGTTTTCTAGAGTGCATATTTTGGTCAGGATCTGACTTAGTTTTAGATTGATTAATTTACAATTGTGTTGTAACTTGTATGGTAATATTGCACTTCCTGGCATTATTCCCCCTTAAAACAATAAAGGTCCAAACCATTTCAGACCTGGCTGTGTTACTGTACAAAATTTATTTTATTGTCCACAAAACTATCTAATGTATTTCAACAAGGCAACTTTTCATAAGGCTTTGTGTATACATGTACAACCACTAAACATGCTGAAAATCGAATGAATCAAATTTTTCTCTGTAAGTCACATTTGAGATGACCACGAAAAATGTTACAGGAACAAAGGGTCTAGGATGGTTGGATTTTGTAACACTCCTCACAAAGAATGCAATGTTTGAAAAGTCTCGATATTAAGATTTATCTATAAAAGATAAAGCCACATTATTTCATATTGACCAGGTGTGGGGGGAGAGTTATCCCCCCATTAGTGTGACTTTATAATTTACTGACATGGGCGATCTCCCTTTGACCGTCACTGACAATGCTGGCATAGGCTTTGACCTTGAGGTTACGGGTCAATCTTCCTTTTCCGGCAACCGTGTGGCCTCAACCACCCTCGTTTCGGAGAGAACAAATTTAATCGAAATTAATAGCGATTTTTACATTCGTTTGTGTAACAAACACTATGCCTCGTGGTGTGGGACAGAGGCCAAGAAGAAAGGCATCCAAGAGGCCGAATTATGTGACCCTATCCAATGGTGGAGAAGAAAACGGGGCGCGAGCTGGGAGAACGGGATCGGGTCAGATAGGCGAAAGAGCCAGTGGGAATACGGAATACGGCTGCGGAAAAGCGGAGAAGGGTGAACAACGTGACGGTGCGGCAATCTGGGCCGGCCGACAACAACAACAAGAGCTTGGATGAGAGCTTGGTCGCAGCTTCGTCCGATTCGGGTGTAGTGCTACAGCAACAAGAACAACAACCAGGTTTTCGGCCACCGTCAGTGGTAGGGCCGACTTCAGAGGATGGAAGAGTTGGTGAGTTGTTGCATGTTACGTCTAACAACATGTTAGTGCCAATGTATACCCCAAATACATTATTTTTTTTAATAGTCAGTGTATGTGATACAATTAGGGTGGGTATTCCTGCCGTGCTCAAAGAGAAAATATGGAAATCGGAATATTTCGATTTAGGCTTACTTCTCAAGGGTAATCAACAGCTGGTTGAATTTGTTGGGTCGTCAGCCATATTTTTGTCGACTACAGGTCAATTGCAGGTCAAGTCAAAGAAACTTTCCCCACAAATTGAGTCCATAGAAAGTTGGACAAATTTCTTCCTTATATATATGAGCATTCACCTAGTCCGTTTTGCCCACCGAACGCAAGAGATGTTAAAATACATGCAAACTATTAGAACTGCAGCTGCTAGATTTCCTCAGACAAGCCGCTTCGCCTAAAAATTCATGGGCTACCATAAATTCGGAGCTTTGGTTGATATATATGTCCAATCCAATCTATGATGGGACCAAAGGGCGGGCTAGCAATGTTGCTAGTGTAATTGGCTTGCAATCTGGTCAGAATACCAAACTGTGTTGGGCTTTTAACGGAGGTAATTGTGACCGACAAAACTGCAAATTTGCTCATAGATGTAAAAAATGTAGCCAAAATCACCCCGCAAAATATTGTCAGTCCTTTCGTAACTCACAGCAAGCAAATACAGTCCCAATTGGGAAGAAGTCCTATTAATATCTCAAGACTCGAGACATGTTTGAAGAAATACCCCAATAGGCTAGTAACAGATGAAGTATTGAAGGGATTTAAGTTTTTTATTTTCTTTGTATTACTCAGGACCACGAATTTATAGGGTACAGAATGAAATCGGTACAGAAAAACCATGAGATAGTACGCAAAAAGCTTAGACAGGAAGTGTAATTAGGCAGAATGATTGGGCCCTGTCCAACTAACCAGATGGAAAGTGATGTCTCATTTAAAAATTGTTTTGATCAAGTTTGAAGACATATACTAACATATTTTATCTAACTTGACGACCAGTTTAGAAACTGATGAGGCCGATTTCTCGAAAGTAGACTTAAGTTTTTGACTCAAGTGCGATATTTTTGCTTGGCTAAGTTCACTTTGGTTTCTGACTTAAGTGCGTTCGACAAAACAGATTTTGACGAATTTAGACAAATAAATTGTGTTAAACATTGTAGGGGGCCTTGTTGTCACTCTTTTGTGAAATAAGGTACAAATGGTGTCCCGAAGTACAAGGTGCGCGAAAATGCAGGTTGGTTAATACAAGGTGATGGATTATCGCTCAAAAAGCAGACAAAACGTAGTTCTGTTTGTATGAAGGCGAGAAGGAGGTCGTTGACTTAAAAACTGGTGTGCCGGTATCATGTGTCTTGTATGGGCGAAGAAAACATGATATACCGTTATTAGCATGATTACTTATACCCCAGTTTCCGACACTGCTCCAATCATGGCGCATGCCTTTGCCGCAATATGCTCTGTTGTACTACCAGTAAATTATCAATCTAATACACTAATGTATGTATGTAACCTAATTAGTGTCAACAGCCACAATTGACGTAAGAAAAAAAAATCCCTGAAATTCGAAGTGCATTTGCAAAATATTTCTATAAATCTTTAAAAATGTTCGGATTTATGCAGGAGTCAAAGGAAATCACCACCACCCCCCCCCCCAACCTCGGGCAAGGGTCCGGCTTAGTGGGGGATTACCTAGGGATTCACAACATGTTTACACCCCAGGGAGTGGGGCTTTCACACGTTTTCAGTCCTGTTTATCTTGAGATTCAGTTGAGACTTCTTCTACCTAGGGATGGGACATAAATTGTATTTGGTTGAAGTTTAGGTGGGGATTCACTTCAATGTTTTGCCCCACAGGGTGAGGCATTGAAGCATTTTAACAACTCTCATTTGCTAAGTCCCCACTAAACTCCGAGGTTGGGGGAGTGGGTGTTTCGCTTGACTCCTGCATTAGTGCACAAGACACAATTTTCACATTTTGGGAATCATCAGGCCAATTGTGGTTTGTTAGCATTATAATTATATTTCAAATTATCGTTTCCCTACAAGAATTAGGGCTCAAATGCAAAATACTGGTACAATCTACATCTTACATAGACCCCTAATATGGAGAGTTCAAATGTAAAAAAGAAACTTTTTTATTTGAATTAGACCTAGACGTTTTAAATAATATGAAATAGAAAAGCCTAGAAGTAAGCAAAGAAATATTCTTGTTTCTGTTTCTGGCTTTATCTATTGTAGATTTCTTATTATGTTTAGATTGGATTTTTATGGTAGATCGATGGTTACATCAACACATATTGTGATGAAAAATAATTTGTAAATACTGGCAAGGCTTGGACCGGTATGCCTAGAAAGGTGAAAGGATACTTGACCTCAGGATCATGATGATCTATGTATTCAATCTATATTTAGTGACCATTTACCAACATTTGCACTGAATACATGATACAATTTCTATTCAATTATTTTTATTGCTTGACTCTAGTCTAGGCCTACCATTACATAAAGGTTGGTAGAATAACATGAATAAACAAATTGTTGTGGATGAATATCCTTGCTCTAACTCCAGGCAGGAAATAAGTGGTTACAGAAGCACATCAACTAGAAGTGTGTATAATCTTAGATTAACCTATAGCTACATGTAGAATGCATTGGGCATGTCTCCCTACTTGAAGACATGATGCTGCACAGTAAAATTGTATCTGTCATGTTCATGTAGTAAAAAAAAACGAGTGATGCATCACAGGCGGTGAGCATGGAATTCAAATACTCAGCCTATAAAATGTACACAATTAGTCTCACCCATTATCCCCCAGTGTGTGTTGACACAGCATCTCCTGATCTTTCTGGGTAGAGACTGTACAAGAGTCTTGTGGTGTAGGTGGTTTGGTGCTTGCCTGTGACATTCAGCTATTGTTACACACTTCTAGTTTATTTGCTTAGGGGGTTAACTTGAATTAATGTTATCTCTCACAGAATATCACCAATCTGTCTTCAGATCTGCATAAACATGACTTTGTTGAGTGTCATAACATATCCATAACCTGTCAGATTACCACCTCAAATTTCACAGGAACTAGTGAATATATTACTATGCCCAATCCTTATTTCCAGCCCTTATAATTGCTAACTGTGCATTATATGAATGCTTCATATTTATTTCGCATCTACTTGAAGATATAAATTTTGAAAATTGAGATTTGGTGCAGCATACTATAGTATTATGAACCATTAATTTCATGCCATAACAGTCGATGGCTGGATATCAAAGATTGGGCAATTGCTTGTCACGTGTCTCTCATGCCCAATACAGAGGGTGTGTGGGGTGGGGAGTGTGGTGACATGGTTAAAGTGGTAGAAATTAAGCGAAAATACAGTCATTTTTCAACATGGTGGTCATATGCTTTACATACCGGTATTATAGAATCAATTATTGCCAATTCATGTTTGTTGCATTGATTGGTACATGTATGCTCAGCAATGAAGATTGAATAAATGTGAGATATTAAAATTCCACATGTTCAAAGATTAAGCACACACAGTACATACATGTGTTGCAACCATGAATATGGACCCATTTGTTCGGCAGTCATACACATCTTACTTGTAATCATAATAATTATGGTGCAGAGAACCTAAAATGGAATTGCTATGGAAGAATAAAAAAGATAAATTATTTTAGTCTCTGATATGGTAATGTTCAATGTTATTAAGTTGAAAATTAGGTGATTTATAACAAGTATATGGTTTCAAGCCTAAAATAATCCCTAATCATGCTAATACACATGTACTACCAGGGGTAAGATGTACTCGAGGTGATTATGATAATCCCTCCAATAATTCACTTTCCCTATCTAAATTCAATCACTCCAAATTAGGGAAAATATTCAATATTTATGATTCTAATAAATTTAATCGCCTTTTAAAGATTGAAATAATGAAGAAATATGGATTATATGCATGGTTTTGAACTGTTTTGTCAACTTCCAGTTCTAATAGTTTTGTTCAGCTCATCTATTACTCAAATAATCACCATACAATTTGTTCTAATAACTCAGAAGGCACTGTACCAGAATTACGAAGTAGTGTGTTTATAAACACAAACACATTGTCCAGTTGCAGACAGGAAAACTCCCTTGAAGAAATTCTGAAATCTTTCACATGTATACATCTTACCCCTTGTGATACATGTATGTGTATTATCTTAATTATAGATCACTTTAAGCTTGAAACAATATATTTGTTATAAATCATTAATTTTCAACTGAATAACATTTAACTTTGCAAGATCAGAGACTCAATTAATTTATTACTATACCTTTATTCCCAAATAACAATTCCATTTTAGGGTCTATGGACATGCTGATTTTAACCGTGGAACATATTTCATTCATGATAATTTAATTGGCATCTTTGACCATAACGACCATAGTCAATCTCCACATGTACTCTCACTAAAGTACTCTTTGTAGTTGATCTGACCACAGCAATGTGGAAATCCTTTGTGTATCCTCTAGAATAGAGTATTGAGTGAGATTTGCAAGTTTGAAGTACCAGTTCCTACTGCTTATTGTTTCGAGCTTTAAGCACTAAATCTATGGAAACCCAGCCTAATTTTATTTGAATCTGCCTTTTGCACATTATTAAGATTACAAAGAAAAATATGTCCATATTATGACCAGTGATTTCAGCTGATGTAGTGGTTTTCATAATTCACTTGTCCTATCTTTTAACTCTGGAGAAATTTTTAACTTATATAGTTGGCATATTATCATGTAATATTTCCAGAATTATACATTATTTCAAGCATAATGACACTTTCTTTCAATACTGGAACTGAATAATATAGCACATCTTGACAAATATTATGTCAATTATAAGCAGTTCAAAATATAGCTGATTAATTAAAATCACTGGTCTTTTGTTCTCTAAATAATGCGCAAAAGTCAGATTAGGTTTATAACATCATTCCACCAGAAGTAAATAATAATTTTTATCTTGGCTAACATAAACTAAGCTGCTTAGAGATTTTGTACAAACAATTAAGAGTAGGCCTATATCGAGATTAAACAACTGACAAATTAACCAATCATGCAGAAAAAATATCACGATTCACTGAATGCAAACAGTGCAATATTGAACTGACATACATGTACATGTAAAGCCACAAATGTTCCATCTGTCAGAACTCATTCTGTGCATAAATTTGCAGCATTCATCTTTGGAGTATTGTAGATATAAGCCAGAACAGACCAGTCATGTTTGTTTATAGCACTGCTGATGATTAAATACAACCGTCTCACATAAAAAAAAAAGATTTATCAAATTAAGATTTCCCACAACACAAAATGACAAATGATTCTAACAATTTTATATAAAATACACTAAAATGTTGTTTTTAAGAAAAGTAATGAAATTTACTTTGTTTTGAGCTATTTCCTTAAATATTTTTGTCAATCTAAAGTTATTTTCAAAATAATCTTCTGTGCAAAAATGTTTGTGTGAAGTAATAGGATTATTTTCCTAACTCGTACACTATACAAGAATATTTTTTTACCCGACCCCTGAACAATTATACAGAAACGAGAAAGCATGGAATCAACTTATTGTAACAATATATATCTTATAAGATTATTTTATCAAGTTTTGGCTCTTGCAAATAAGGCTGAAGAATGTCATTATTGTCAAAGATGGAGAGGAATATATTGTACATGTGTGGGAAAGGAATATCTCCGGTTCAGTCAGTTAGTCCGTGAGCTACTGGGGCTCGCCTTGCATCCCCCCCCCCCTACAGACCGAAACTATGTTTTTTATGTGCTTTAGGACATGTCAAATAAGAAACAATTTGTTAACAGTTGATAAACTGGAACTCACTATCCTTTTAATCACTTCAAAATTACTCGTGTGTTAATAAGTACAATTTTTGTGATAATAAAGGATAGGGTTACAAGAATAGTCTTATCTTCCATAATTATTATCCAATCGTTATAATGTTGGCCACATATTATTCAGCATTGATTGCTGCATCAAATATTTGCAAGATAATATCACTATTTGTTGGGTATGACATCACACAGGGACCATACATACAAAAGTAAGAGTAGTAGCGAAAGTTGGCGTTTTGTGTTGGTGAGGGTGTGCTTGAGCGATTGAGGGACCATTCTTAGTTTGAATGTGTCGGGTGAGGTGTCAAAGTAAAATACTGATTCTGTCCATATTTGGCATATGTCACCAGTCAAATTGGCCCGCTCAGATTTGATAAAGAGAAGCTGATCCTTACAACAAAATGACCAGAAGTGATCTACCAAAACAGGTCAAATTTCAAAATAGCAACTTTTGACCAGACAAATACCTAGATATATGCTACATGATATGGCGAAGGGAAATATGCAAAAATTAAGTTTCTAGGTCACGTGGTTTTGCCGCCATCTTGAATTTCGTCAAAAACGGAACGCCAACCTCCCCACAGCGCATGCTCCATTTCGCAGGCTCCAATAACATCCCTGCCTCCAATAGCGGAAGTTGACCTTTACTACGTTGCTATGACGTATAGGGGAAACCAACCAACGCACGGTTCAGTTTGAATCCGACCAAACGACTCCTTTGGTGTTGCACATGAGCGAACTACTTTTCATATGCTCTGTCCAGATAAACAGGGAAAATTATCTCCAGATAATTCTTTTTAACGCTAGGTCAACGGAGGTATTAGGCAGACTTGAAAAGTAATCAAAATTTTCGTTAAACATCTATTTTACTATATATGATGTCACTTCCGGCGATGTGCGCGAAGGCCCCGAATCCGGTCCAAAAATCTGTCTGGTGGCTGGGGTGTTATTAGACCCCCAGCGAGGTGGTTGACTGAACGCTTGTTTGAAGAGCGAACCGTTAGAGATAGAGGCTTCTAATTTGTTGCATTTTATTCTCCTGCAGCAGCTCTTTCACAGTTATAATTTTTGGTGAGTGGATGCCATTGGGGGAAATGATGTATTGCATACCAAAAATTAGATCAAGGTCAAAGGTCAGTGTGCCTGAAAAATGAGGAAATTATTAAAAATAACATTTTTTTTGTCAGTAGATACATTAGCAAAACATATGTCACCTACTAAAATGTAGGTCAAAGTCAAAGGCCAAGGTCACTGTGACCCAAAAATCATGAAATTGTTAAAAATAATGATTTTTTTAGTTGAAAAATTATGGGGCGACATTTTATCATGTGTTCTGATTGGTACAGAGGTTCCCCTTGGGGTCTAATTGTGAAAGATACAATTTGTGTTCTGATTGAAAAATCCAATATGGCCACCAGGCAGCCATCTTGGATTTCCAGATGAAACATCGTGATTTCTCAGGAACTACTGCATGGATCTTTCTCAAATTTGGTACAGAGGTTGCCCTTGAATTCTAGCTGTGCAAGATACCATTTGTGTTCTGATTGAAAAATCCAATATGGCTACCAGGCAGCCATTTTGGATTTCGCCATGAAACATTGGTATTGCGATTTCTCTGGAACTACAGCATGGATCTTTCTCAAGTTTGGTACACAAGTTCCCCTTAGTGTCAACTAGTTGTGCAAAATATCTTTTCTGCTCTGATTCAAAAATCCAATATGGCCACCAGACAGCCATCTTGCATTTCGCCATGAAACTTTATTATCGTGATCATGGATTTCTCAGGATCTACTGCATTAATTTTTCTAAAATTTGATACACAGGTTCAACTTGGGGTGAAGTTGAGCAAGATACCTTTTTTTTGTCCTATTCGAAAATCCAATATGGCCCCATCTTGAATTTCCCATGAAATTTTATCATGAAATCTCAGGAAATAACTGCATGGATCATTTAGTGTTCAGGGGGGACAATACAAGTTAGAAATTCATCTGTTGCAGTTCTTTAGTAAAAATTTCTCACATATACGTTCTCCAGTTACAGACAGATGAGCTACAGTGCCATGGCACTATCTTTCTTTTCTATCTCTGTCTGGTATAAAATTAAATCTATACAATTCAATTCAATTAACAAGAGATGAAGACTTATGAGAATTCTATTTTTGCAGATGAAGACGACACTCGACAATGTAACAGAAAAAGAAAACAAAAATTGGAAAACACCAAAAAAAGTCAGTAAGATTTTTTGTATTAAAACTTGTTTACACTTTGCACATGGTATATCAAATTAGCAAGTTGTTCCAATATTTTTAGCATACCATCACCAGATGATATAAGCTGTTCAAATCACTTTTCATCAGTGGTCTGTCGTCTGTAAACAATTTTTGTTATGGCCATTTGTCAGAAACTACTGCATGGATCTTTTTCAAATTTGGTATACATCTTCATGTTGAGTCTACATGTAGTTTCAAAAAACCAATATGGCAACTATGCGGCCATTTTGGATTTCCCCATGAAACTTCATCATAATTTCTCAGAAAGATCTTTCTCAAATTTGGAACCCAGTTTCCCCTTGTGGTCCAGTTGTGCAACATCCCTCTTTGGCCCAATTAGATAATCCAAATTGCACTTCAAATTAATACGGTATTCCCAACTTGTCACTTTGCATTGCAAGATTCTGCAAATGAAACGGTAGGGCAAATTCTATATAATATATTGACTATACAGAATATCCATACTTTCACCTTCTATATTAAGGAGTTCAAATGATTTTGAATTAAAATCGATTTCTTCAAATTTTAAATTAATTTACTTTAGTCCATGCCATTGTAAGTAAACTGCCCCATCATTTCGTTTGGCGACGGGTCGGCTACACGAAGGAACGTGAGTCTTGTAAAACAACGTCACAACTTGAGAAATGTGGACTATGGAATCATGTTTCAATCAAAGGGAGATAATCAAGATCCACGATACCTTAAAAGAGATATATCAAAGTAGCGCAGAACAGAAGGTGAAATGCAAAGGTTTTTACATTCCTCTTTTCACATTTTATATACCGGTAGGTTGAATAATGATAGAAATACCAGTCTATCTACTTCACTTGGTTTAATTTGAATTATCTTGTTTGCTAGAATCTTTTTAAAAATTAGTACACCTAGCACAGCTGAATTGACATTTGCAAATCGTCATTGCTTATCTTCCCTTGTTTGTGATGTCACGTAAGACCAGCCGTTCGGAGACTGAATGTTACAAGTATTGACGCCTAGATCGTCTGACTACAAGATAGTCTGATGTGATATCACAATAGAACGTCAAACAAGGGCAAATAAGCAATGCGGATTCCATTTATGAGATCGGCCGAGCTTGAGATGCCAACTTTAAATCACTTTTCAAAAGCTACCACGAGATAAAATACTTCAAATAAAACCAAATAGAGTATTTGGGCTGATATTTCCATCATTAACTAGCCTGCAAAGAGGGAAATATGAAAACCTTTGGAGTTCAACTTTAAATCTTAAATATATTTCATAGCTCATGTCAAAGTGATTAGTCCTTGCTTACGGTAACCAATGATGACACATGCAAAAAAAAAGAATACAGCATGAAGACAAAGGATCCTTGGTACATTCACTTTCAGACTAACTTTGTTCATTTCACTTGTACTATAACAAACAACATCAACTACAGTTTCTAGGAATCTTGAAACTCATAAAACTTAGAAGATAATATCTTGATCTTTTTTTTTGGTCAAATTCAAAATTTTGCAAACGAAATTACAAATCAATCGTTTATCGTCAGTAACAAAAGACAAAAAAGATACCTTGTCATTGGCTTACAATTATCAGACGATCATAAGCACCAATATCCTTCAGGATCTCTCATTATTACTTTTAATGTCTTTGTACGATTTACATTAAATATGTAAATTATTATGAAATTCCCTATAAGTTGAGCAAATGCATGTCAAAGCAATTGAAACTTTTACTTTCAACAAATGTATCAAAAAGCATATAAGAATTTATTATTGTTTAATATATTAAACAGTTAATTAATTTTTTTTATGAAATATACTGACATATTTTTGCTTTAATATATACAGGACAGTACAGAGGCATTAGGGCAAAATCACTAAGATAAAAGTGAGTATACCTTTTTTAACTTTAATGGAGTTTTATTAATTAGGCTCCATTTTTATTCAACATGCTTCACAGTATGAAAAAGGGTCATACTTATCACTCTAAAAAGGTGAAGACAGCATCAGTCAAAGATGGTGATAACTTTGTCTAATATCCCTTTAAAAGGGGAATGATAACATCATACAAACATTACCTCCCTTGACAACAATATATGCTGCTGAAAAAGTTAGTACAAATGAATAAATAAACTTCTGTAATGTATAAAAAAAACTTGAATGAATTATTCCACTCGAGTTTGAGTTAAATATACATGTTCACTCAAACTCGAGTTACTTTCCACTCAACTGTGGTTACCAATTAAATTCACTGTACTTCAGTAGAATGAAGTAGAATCCACTTTTATACTTGAGTGAATGTTACTCAAATTGAGTGCATTTAACTCAAATTGAGTAAAAAGTAACTGAAGTTCATTGAAAATATGAATTGAGTTTTGAGTAAGATGAATTTCCAATTCTTTTTTTTAGAGAATAATGATATTAACTACATGGTTTTAGATGATGAACCGCATTAAAGACTGCTAGGTTTGTTCATGTAACAACAAGTTTATTTTCCTTTCTTCTGTTGTAGATTAAAAATATTGATTTAAGTCTTGCTGATGCAGATAGGACAGAAAAAGAAGAACATGAGGATCAGTGGAACGAGTACTGCAGGTACATGTATTTGACACAAAATTAGGTTCAATTCAATTGATAAATTGATGAAAAGATATTCTACAGCTTGTCTAATGATTTTTGTCATGGCTATTTTCTGTTTTACCTATCAAAATTTAATCACACATAGCTTGAGGAATTAAATTCCCTCAGTGGTAATAAATTTGATGATTCTCTCAAGTTACAGAAATAACAAAAATATAATGAATATTATATGCATTATTTTGAACCATTTTATCAACTAAAGCTTCCAATAAATTTGATGACCCCCAAATTTCATGGTTCAAGGTTTCATGATTTCGAGGTCACAGGTCAAAGGTCACTATTGCCTAAAATCAAGAAATCATTTATCATTCACAGTTTTCTATCTACAGTTCTACTTTTTGGTAAGTGGATGCCCTAGGGGAGAACGATGTGTTGCATGCGAAATGTAGATCGAGGTCAAAGGTCAGTGTGACAGAAAAATCAGGAAATCATTAAAAATTTCAAATTTTGTATGAGTGGATTAAAAAAAATGAGAATGAGGTGTCACATACCAAAATATAGGTCAAGGTCGAAGGTCAAAGGTCACTGGCCCCAAAATCAGGAAATTATTAAAAATAGCTGTTTTTTCTGTCAGTAGATGCATGAGGGACACAGTTTTGTTCAACTTTGACCTTCTTTGCAGAGCAGTGAGGACCTTCCGCGTTGAGGACAACGGAGAAGTGGAAATTGTTCTGTCCGGCTGGAATGCAGACTCCTGAGGAAGTATCAACACATCCAGTTCCATCTCGATCTAACAATGGAATCATACCCGGCTAATTTTGAGAGAATAAAAGTGAAAATTATTCTGTCCGGCTGGAATGCAGACTCCTAAGGAAGTATCAACACATCCAGTTCCATCTCGATCAAACAATGGAGTCATACCCGGCTAATTTCGAGAGAATAAATAATAATTTCAAATGATAATTATGTCATTATATTTTATCGTATTTATAGCCCTAATAACAAGCTGCTACTCAACATGACGATATTATATTCTTCAGCTTCTTTCATGTACATACAATTTATCGTTTACCGCCGCCTGTACCGTCATCTCGGCAAAAGATACTTTTCACATTCGATTGAGCAAAAAACATACAATGTATATTCTCGCCAAAATCGTACAATTTTGGTACTATCATCTGTTCAGTGTTCTAACATATATCTTGATTACTGGAGATACATGCTAATATAATAGATGGTGAATCAGAACACTTTAATATATTTCACCTTACCTTAGGAATATCCCAATTTTTTATACACATTTACAACATGCTACTATATTTCATCATACTTAAATGACTCATATACCATATACACATTACTAAACCTTTGAAAACAGTTTTATAATTATAACTAATACAAATACCATCTGTTTAACATAACTTAGCTCAATCAATAACAAGTTCGACCGTGGTTGACAAGTAACATTGATTTACATTAAGAGACAATGACTATTTAATTTGTATTCACAGAGATAACATGAGCAGTGTGACTAATGTCACAGGACCTACGAAGTAGGATAGGCATTAGGACTACGACGCGAACTGTACTCTTGGAAATCCTGCCTATATTAAGATGGGCAATGCCAAAGTTAGAATCACCAGTGATTTTCATCAAAATTTTAATATCGCATATTGTCCGGTAATGAGTGAGTCAGGCAGTCAGTCAGCCAGTCAGTCCTTCCGAATCCTTTCGTCGGCAAAATAAGGGGAACCGTTGACATAAGAACCTTGATTTTTGGCATGAACGTGCATTAGGGCATTGTTACCAGCAAGTTACGAGCTGGCCGAATTCTGATGAAAATTTTATTTATAATTATTTTTTATTATTTATTGATGGCTCAGCGAGTGCACTGTCGTACGCATCGGGAACCCTTGGCTGTATGTTTCACTGTGACTTTTGAAGGTTCCCTGATACGCCATATCATGTTGGACACACCGGTTCTCGTAAAATCACCAAAGTTAAGCGACGTTGAGTACGGTCAAGACTTCAATGGTTGACCCCGTGCTGTACTGCTAGGCTGATAAGTGTCCAGGGTAATAGAAACTGAGGGCGATATTAGTTGCTACGCGAATGACTCACCAGCGGTGACACTTGGGAAAGTTAATAGTACCCACTGTCAATTAGAGACTGCTATATACATTCTCTCACGGTAGCACATAGGGCCCCCAAGTCATCTCTCGAGTACACACGAGCCAGTATTTTCTGGCAGGGTGTTCCGGAACAAGAGTTATCTGCTTCC
This sequence comes from Hanleya hanleyi, assembly GCA_036873755.1. Taxonomy (NCBI): domain Eukaryota; kingdom Metazoa; phylum Mollusca; class Polyplacophora; order Lepidopleurida; family Hanleyidae; genus Hanleya; species Hanleya hanleyi. The sequence continues at coordinate 32,963 of JAVTVY010029275.1, forward strand.
AATTAGGTAATATCAAGGTCACTTCCGGTCAAGACATTTCCGGGTCAAAGGTCACTTGCGGGTCAAAAGTTACTCATAGATCAAAGGTCACTTCCGGTGCGAAGTAATGGCTGAATACACGATGGGGTGGTCGATAAGTTCAGCCACGAAAACGTGGTCGCATGAATACATTGGGATATAAACTTCTTTATTGTATTACACGGCTACGCAGTATTACCGTGAAGGGCTGATAATGCTTGTTTCGTCCTCAATTGGTTGATCTATAAATAGAACTGGCATAATGAAAACTTGGGGGCATAGTCAGTCTCTAGGAAACTCCCCTTTCTCTACTACTCCTGAGTGCGTATACGCGTATCATCCACAGTCCGGCGAAGAGGTAAATTCAAGATGGCAGCTGAACTTTTGGATCAATCCCTCCAAATTTTTAATATACACTAGATATTAACCTGTCTACTTTGTATGTGAAGTTTGGGCATGATTGGGCTGATGGTTGCTGAGATTTAGCAATCACAAAATCATGGAGAAGAATAATGAAAACACGGCGAACAATAATAGAAAGTATTCCGATGAATCGGAATCCTAATAATGATATTCTTAAGAAGGCAACCTCTGCCAAGAAGAGAATTGTTTGTTGTTATTTTTTTTATCATTTGCTGCCTCTTTTGCGACGAATAATCGACGGCCAGTGGTAGGTATTTGGATTATGATATGTGTTCGGTTTCGAGGCGAGTAATCTTTTAACTTAGCGCCTAAAAAGATGGCGCTCAGTGGGACTATTTCGGGGGCAGAGTTGACCGCAACCAGCGCCAGTCCATTTAAACATGTCAAAATGGTGGTAAAAAAGAGTATGCCTATCCTGCCCATGGATGTGTTCATCGCTCGTGAGAATATTCCACCACAAATACAACCAAGTCAGCCCCATGCTAAGGCCAGGAGAAAACTGGGATCAGACCAAGAGAAGTTGAAAGTTGAAGTAGGCCTAGGATATATTAACTGATTCTTTAGGGGTTAATAGGGAATGATACGAGAAAGTGCAGTAATACTCTAAAGCAAGGTTTTTAAATTGATCAATCCAAATGATTGACAGTTTGATAAAGCAAGTTGTTTTCTAGAGTGCATATTTTGGTCAGGATCTGACTTAGTTTTAGATTGATTAATTTACAATTGTGTTGTAACTTGTATGGTAATATTGCACTTCCTAGCATTATTCCCCCTTAAAACAATAAAGGTCCAAACCATTTCAGACCTGGCTGTGTTACTGTACAAAATTGATGTTATTGTCCACAAAACTATCTAATGTATTTCAACAAGGCAACTTTTCATAAGGCTTTGTGTATACATGTACAACCACTGAACATGCTGAAGATCGAATGAATCAAATTTTTCTCTGTAAGTCACATTTGAGATGGCCACGAAAAATGTTACAGGAACAAAGGGTATAGGATGGTTGGCTTTTGTAACACTCCTCACAAAGAATGTAATGTTTGAAAAGTCTCGATATTTGCTGCATATCTCACAATATCCTGAAAGTTTTTATGATTCAGTATGTTTTGATAGTATGAGTCAAATTAAATGTATTCCAAAGGCATTTATCATAGCATTTGCTGTATTTCTCTTTTCAATAATGATAATATTTCAAAATATATAACTGCTCATGCTAATTAATTCCAGATTGGACTGAGGATTATGTGGAAATAATTTGTCAGATAGAGTACCTATCATTGTCAAAATTTGTTAACCTGGCTGGCAGGTTATTCAGACACATAAGGAGTGTCTCCATGCATGGCATTCTTGTTGCAAATCAGTTATTTCCAACTGCATGAGAAACATTACCATTATTTCAACTACACTTACATTATTTACTAACTTTTTTTTATTTGATGTAGATCTACTGACCCGTATTTTGTTGGCGTTACTATCAGAGTAAATATTGATGATTTCCATGGTATGTTCATCTTATTTTACAATTTTTACTCTCAGTAAAGTGAAAACTTTAAATGCTACACATTCTATACAAGGCACCAATTCTTTACAACATTTTCAAATTACCTCTTAATCATTGATTTTCATCAGTCAGTAAGGAGCATAAGTGTAATGTAGCAACAAATCAATTTGGAGTTCATTGTAAATTCTGTGTATTTTTATACTTTCCACTCTGTTCTGATGAGCCCAACTGATTTCCTATGAATTTCCTTTTACTTAAAGCTGACATCAAATTATTTAAATTTTGGATCTGAATAATAATATTTCTACTACATTACCAGCAAATTTGTCCATGATTTAAAATATCGGTGATGTAAATAGTTTCAGGCCAGTTTTAAGTAACATTATCTGCACTGTTTTATTTATAGGTTACAATCCACTATCCAAGTGGAACAAAATTTCGAGTTGTGGAGTCAGAATCGGATCAGACCCTTCTAAAGGCCATCATGAGGGGCGATTCAAACAAGGATCAGACAATTGTCGACACTTTAGTTAAAAGTTGCCAAAAGCGCATGTAGAGTTGTAGCAGAAGAGTCACGTAAACTGTCCAAAAAATTGCTTTTGCATGACTGCTCTTATGAAGCCATTCACAAATTTTCATGGCACTTGCTTGAAGAGGAGTTTTGTAAGGAAGCTCCATCCGTCCTATAATCTGTGATATCTGCGATTGTGAAGAATCCGTCATCCGACATGTCCAGGGAAAAATTGTCGAAGCGCCAACTACTCCATGTCCTTATGGCAGCTTCTGTTTCATTAAGGGGAAGAAACCTGCAGCTGTCCAATATGGCCTACCAGATTAGATTCATTCTGAAGCATGGTGGCTGTACCAGACGAGTAAGTGAGAGTATCCGTAAACATGGTAAAGTATACACCCAGAAAGGAATGGAAGGGGTATATAGTTGTTTTGCAGACAAAACTAACAGCTTGAAAAGGAGGCATGTCAAAAATCTTACAACATATGGATGGGCAGTGGTTCTCACCGGGTGCTCCGCTCCCTCCACCGGAGACCTCCTAAGGTCGCCATTTGAGTGACAAATTTTGAGTGCGACGTTAAACACCCCTCACGGCGAGATATTTGTATTTCATTTTTATGCAAATAGAACGTTAATATGGATGTACTGGTATCAGTGAAATTTTCATATTTGATATGAAATCAAGAAGAAAGTGTTAAATGAAAAATCAATTTTGAAATATAATATGGGTAATGTAGGTCAATTTCCATGAATCTTAAAAATCACCAGTTTGAATTTTTATTTAACGAATGTTTCAGAATATCGAACGGATATCAAAACTTGGTGTCTGCATGTCTCCACTCTCCCTGGATACCAAACTCAAGTTATGGGAATGACATCTGAGTTCAAGGATTGTTGAGCATCACAAGGTGTGGACAGATTGTATCGAAAGTGGCATTGCAGTGAACCCCATACAGAAATATCAGCTGGCAGGTGACAACTGGGATAGAAATATTCTTCCGTCATATATGACTATAAAGGATAAAACACTCTCACTCCATCTCTTTCAGATAATTGCTTGGTAATTGCCATTTTCAAGATTTATTATAAGTTATGCCATAGTGAGAAGCAGCCACTTTGTGTCACAGAACCATGCTTCAAATGACATTAAATTGTCTCCCCTGAATCACTGGAGCATTCAAGGGAATATGGTGCATGTATGTGTGTTCTGTGTTATGAGTAGCTGTTTCCAGGTAAATATGTCTGCCATGTCTGTCAGAAAATTAATACATGTAGATCTCACTCGCCGAGTTCCATGGCAGTGGCGAGCTAGTATAAATGTAAATTTGTCTTTTGAATAGTTGCCAGCAGGCAGATCTCTGAGGTCATTGTTACCTTTCGTACAAATGTCAAATTTGTGGTAATAAAATGATTCTGCTATATTTCATGAAATATAAGCCTTAGGGGTTTCCAATAAACAAGTCAATGTGCTATTATCTTTCGATTCTAAACTATTTGCAGGTGGTGGCAGTCACAGATAGAATAGTCACTGATATCCCAGATGTGAGCATTCCACAACTCCGGGTTCTTCGAAAGGAAGATTTCATCCCATCAGTTGAGGACCAGAAGAAGTTGAAAAAAGAAGTAACATTTTTGGTGGCAACAGCTGTTGTCAGCAATATTCCGTGTGTGAAGGTGTTCTCATCCATATATCCAGCAAGCTTTCCACACAAGTACAGCGATCAGTCTGGACAGAAAACAGAGCAGGTGATAATGCAATCTTAATAAATTAATATCCTATCAATGCTCCCCAATCGTACATGATGTCGCTATATAGGATCTTACGTATTTCAATTGAATTTGGTGTTCTTAGTTCTTTCTTTGTCATCAATGTTCCCTTCAAAGAACTATGAAACGTTCTCGGGATTGGTTAACACGCGAGTTACTGCAAGTCTGTTAAATCATACAAGCGACAGTATCCAAATGGGGAGCAGATAGGATTTAATTTTAATTAGATTGGTGATAATGGGAATCTAATTGGATATTGATCACCCATTTGCTAGAGTGTCTGTACTTCACTGTATATTTCAAATTAGTGCTCATAAAGATTATACACTTGAATTGATTATGCATAGTTTCTTCATCCAGCATCATTTCACAGGAGCTTGCTAGGTTTTGTTTATTAATGCTGATGTACTCAGCAATGTCAAATGCAGATCTTGTAAATAAAATAACTGTTTATATTTGTTTTTGCAGTTCCCCCTCGGCTTGTTCGATTGTAATGAAAAGAAAACCAAATATGTCATTCAACTGATGAAGCATCTGTCTTCCTTATATGTACCAAGAGTTCGTGATAACGTGGTGAATCAAGTGCTCTTTGGAGGTATGCAATAGTTAAGCAAAGGCCATTTTTACTTTTGACTATAAAAAGTGGACATAACCAAATTTCTTTGGATATTGATACCTGACCTAGTATTCCCTCTGATAATGTGAAATCTACTATTACAACAACAATGCTCAGGTTGGTGACGTCTTAAAGCAAGAAAACACGTTTTACATGCCAATTATTCATTGAGTCCATTGTTGTAATGAAAATCAGCTAAGAACAGACAAAAAAAAGTACTAGAGCAAATGAGTGAGTGACACTTTCTGCTATTCTCCTTTTCTTGTTTATTTGATTAAAATTGCTTGGTGTGCTTATATGCTTCATTTCAGTCAAGACTCATTTTCAGCTCATTTTGTTAATTTCAAGGAGACCGCCTAACTGATGAAAGAGTGCAATGTGCCCAGCAGGCCGTCACAAATTGAAATACGCCGTACAAGAGGCTGGAGGGTTCCATATCCAAGATTGAAGACTTCCATAGGCTGATGAATTTTCTTGAGGTGAGCGTATCAACAACTAATTGATCTCATCCTAATTTTACAACTTGAGTATAAATATTATAGTTGATATTGTGGGTAGAAGTCTTATTATCCTGCTTACCACAAAGCCGCCTTTTTTACCCCTCTGTCACTTTTGTCACTGTCCAGTATTGGAGTCATATGTCTATCACTACATCTGTTCTTTGCTGCATTATCAGGTACCGTACAGCACAATTACAAGCGTCTAGTCCGTCATTCATAATCCAGCCGTCGTCCATTAGAGAATATTCGCGTCCATAATCCAAAGACCTATTCCATTTCCATATAACAGTATTAGCACCAAATTCAAAAAGACAAAAGTATACATAAACATAGGCTTGTTTCCTGCAAGAGAGAAGCGGTCAACAATTTTCAATGATGCCGGCAAGACATCATGATGTTCCAAAATATCAAATCCGTATCGCTGATCAGTATTCTTAATCCATAATATTCGTTATGGAGTCGTCATCTAAAAATGATGTACCTCAGCCACGCTTTGATTGTGACTGTTCATATGAGTACCATGAGGATCTTGAAGTACATGGGCTCATACGGCCCCTAGCCCCGGGTTAAGCGGAATTAGACACATGTTACGAAACGTAGCGCCATAGATCTTGCACGCTACGTTCGTATTTTGCTATCAGCATGCGATATGTATCGCCAAATTTGAGAAACTTTGAGTGGAGGCGCTTGGTGGAATAGCCCTGTTTTATAAGTTTCTGCAACAATGTTTTGTGACGTTGATTAAAATCATCACATTTAACACAGGATCAAATGCTACTAAGCGAGATATGTATACGCCATATGCAGGTCCCACTGGAATATTACTATCCAGAAAGGGATAGTTTACGATGTCGAAATTGTAATCATCTCTTTTGTCATAAAGTCGACGAGAGAGAATGCCCGCTTCATTTTATAGAGGTAGAGATCTAAATAAGATGTGCCTGTAGGGCTATCTGTAGTTTCCTTCAAATCCAGTGAAGGTGGATATATATCCTTCACTGCGTCATTTATATAGCGATTATCCACAGCGAGAAGATCGTCTATATAGCGTTTGGTGAATGAGAAGGAACGGGCTTTGAGTGGATCGGTTTTTGAAAGCGCCAGCATATAGTCATATTCATAAGAGAACAGATACAGGTCAGCCAACAGGGGTGCACAATTAGTACCCATTGGAATACCTATATGCTGCTGATATATTGTGTTGCCAAATTTCACATAGATATTTTTAATGAGAAATTCAAGCAACTCTATAAACAAAGAAACATCCCATGAATGATATCTCTTGTATGTAGTCGAGCTAAAGAATGCTTTATGGCTTCCGACATTAATATATCTACGATCAGTTTTCTTGAACACAGATACTATTAATGAACTTAGACGGTCAATAAGGTCCTGATGAGGATTGTAGTATAGAGAGTCGAGAAATCCCATGTGGATACATGTCTGTACGGTATGTGACCTTTAGCATCAAGTTCTTCCGTAAGACATTTTGAGTTTTCAATATCCACATACATTCAACGCCAGAGTTCTTAGAAATAGTGGCGCAATACCTTTCCCAAAATGCTTTTACCTCCTGAAGGGCCCTCGTCAATAGGGTTGAAAGAAGCTTGGTGGTGCAGCTTCTAGAACCCGCTATGAATCTAGCTTTGTATGGTGATTTATGCATTTTGGGAGTCCAGTATATTTTTGGTATGTCGCTATGATTGGTTGGAAGACAAATATCTCTTTCCCTGAGGAACTTTTTGTGATTGTTAAATAAATCTTCCAGAGTAAATGCAGTTTGGGAGTAAGTAGATGTATTTGATGAAGATATGTCTACACTCAATTCTTTAACCAGCACCTGGTAATAGTAATATTTACATATGGATATTATATTATTCGGAGCTTTGTCTGCTGGGACTATGACGAATTTGCTCTGGAGATTTGCTAGAACTTCTTGCGAATTGAGGTTTCTCAGTACTTGTTTTGCTTGGGGAAGAGTACTTCTGTCAATATGGCGGATTGTTTCAACGACCTTGCTCTTGGTGAGGTCCAGCCAATCCGCGAGTACTGTAGGTTCAACTTTTTCTCGCTTAGACCAATCAATAACGTACTGTTCTAATGCAGTCAGGACTATCTTCTGGTCCGCCTTCAGATTTATTCTTCTTGGCTCTCTATATTTAGGTCCTTTCATCAGGAGTAATTTCAGATCCTTATCACTCACCACACCAAGGTCACCAGTCACAATATGTTTGCATGGTGTATAGATAAAGTTCGACAATCCACAATCACAACTATAGCCTCCTGACGTGTATAAGTTCCAGTCAAACTCCTTGACAACATTGGAGTAATTGAATATTTTGGTGGCTATAGATTTAGTATACTTATATGAAATGCAGGGAGGTTCTGTGAACTTGAAATAGTTTGGTACAGCGTTGCGTACCTCTGGATCATTCAGGATTCGAGGTAAATTAATGATGTCCAGTCCTTTATCTAAGTAGTTGAGTTTCAAGAAAAGCCGATCTTGAGATGTTTCGATTATGTTCACTGGACGATACAACCGAAAATACGCTATATCTTGACGTACTTTACTGATTTTGGATGGTATTATATTTCCTGAAGACGCAGATTGCTGTATATCTCTGGCTATTTGATTTAAAGCTCTCAAAGGTAACGCATACAGAACTGTACGTAAGCTATGTATACTATTGGGTGCGTTAGTTAAACCCACTAAGTAATTTAAAGTGATATGATCGTGAATCATCGCACTATTAAACTTTCTCCAACCATGGCTGCGATGTCTCCGTTGATGGGGTTTAAATAGCTGGGTAATATTGGATATATTTGAACGGCGGTTTGTAACATTGCCGAACCCACTGACATTATCAAACCAAACGGAAACACCGACCCAAGTTCTAGCATCCAGAATAATTTCCGCTCTCGGATTTTTCTCTCAAATCCAAAGGGGGAATCCTTAGTAGATGGTTAGACGACGTCTATGATCTGAATACTAAAGTTATCCCAGCCATGGTCGGGTCCAGAAAAATGCCTACCTATAAGCAATTGCTTTTTCCTAACGGATTTTCTGTGACCGTTCTCCCTAAGATGGAGTCTTTGGGTGGTTTTGCCAACATACTGTTGACCACACTTCTTACAGGAAACTAAGTAAATACAGTTTGTAGTAGAACAACTAAGATCAACATACGAGTTAACAGAATATGAGTTACCAGTTAACGCTGAACTAAATGAAGCTGAAGTATTAAAGAGTGGACACGTGAGACATCCACGGTGTCCACACTTAGAAATTTTGAAATTATTACATGTAGAATTCGGTGCTAAACAATCATCAAGCGTAATATTGCAAGGTTTGATGTCGTGGCCTTGCTTTGCTGTCAGAAATATATCTGTCATTTGGATTGAAAAAGGTCTTAGTGCATTTCGAACTATTAGAGACTCGGCCGAGAAACCTGCACTAAGGTTCCTCGGGTCTGTCTTCAAATTTTTTCTTATAGTTGTATCCATCATGAGTGTTGGGTGTGCAGGGGCCCGGCCTCGGGGACAACTTGTCCACCAGCAGAATCCAGGCATACACAGGTTAAAATTACAAGCGTCTAGTCCGTCATTCATAATCCAGCCGTCGTCCATTAGAGAATATCCGCGTCCATAATCCAAAGACCTATTCCATTTCCATATAACAGTATTAGCACCAAATTCAAAAAAAGACAAAGTATACATAAACATAGGCTTGTTTCCTGCAAGTGACTTGGAATTAAGCAGTTTCAATGATGCCGGCAAAGACATCATGATGTTCCAAAAATATCAAATCTGTATCGCTGATCAGTATTCTTAATCCATAATATTCGTTATAGAGTCGTCATCTAAAAAAAGATGTATCTCAGTCACGCTTTGATTGTGACTGTTCATATGAGTACCATGAGATCTTGAAGTACATAGGTTCATACGGCCCCTAGCCCCGGGTTAAGCGGAATTAGACACAAGTTACGAAACGTAGCGCCATAGATCTTGCACGCTACGTTCGTATTCTGCTATCAGCATGCGATATGTATCGCCAAATTTGAGAAACTTTGAGTGGAGGCGCTTGGTGGAATAGCCCTGTTTTATAAGTTTCTGCAACAATGTTTTGTGACGTTGATTAAAATCATCACGTTTAACACAGGATCTAGCAAATGCTACTAAGCGAGATATGTATACGCCATATGCAGGTCCCACTGGAATATTACTATCCAGAAAAGGGATAGTTTACGATGTCGAAATTGTAATCATCTCTTTTGTGATAAAGTCGACGAGAGAGAATGCCCGCTTCATTTTTATAGAGATAGAGATCTAAATAAGATGTGCCTGTAGGGCTATCTGTAGTTTCCTTCAAATCCAGTGAAGGTGGATATATATCCTTCACTGCGTCATTTTATATAGCGATTATCCACAGCGAGAAGATCGTCTATATAGCGTTTGGTGAATGAGAAGGAACGGGCTTTGAATGGATCGGTTTTTGAAAGCGCCTGCATATAGTCATATTCATAAGAGAACAGATATAGGTCAGCCAACAGGGGAGCACAATTAGTACCCATTGGAATACCTATATGCTGCTGATATATTGTGTTGCCAATTTCACATAGATATTTTTAATGAGAAATTCAAGCAACTCTATAAACAAAGAAACATCCAGAATGATATCTCTTGTATGTAGTCGAGCTAAAGAATGCTTTATGGCTTCCGACATTAATATATCTACGATCAGTTTTCATGAACACAGATACTATTAATGCACTTATGCAGTCAATAAGGGATCTCATGAGGATTGTAGTATAGAGAGTCGAGAAATCCCATGTGGATACATGTCTGTACAGTATGTGACCTTTATGCATCAAGTTCTTCCGTAAGACATTCTGAGTTTTTCAATATCCACATACATTCAACGCCAGAGTTCTTAGAAATAGTGGCGCAATACCTTTCCCAAAATGCTTTTACCTCCTGAAGGGCCTCGTCAATAGGGTTGAAAGAAGCTTGGTGGTGCAGCTTCTAGAACCAGCTATGAATCTAGCTTTGTATGGTGATTTATGCATTTTGGGAGTCCAGTATATTTTTGGTATGTCGCTATGATTGGTTGGAAGACCAATACCTCTTTCCTTGAGAAACTTTTTGTGATTGTTAAATAAATCTTCCAGAGTAAATGCAGTTTGGGAGTAAGTAGACGTATTTGATGAAGATATGTCTACACTCAATTCTTTAACCAGCACCTGGTAATGGTAATATTTACATATGAATATTATATTATTCGGAGCTTTGTCTGCTGGGACTATGACGAATTTACTCTGGAGATTTGCTAGAACTTCTTGCGAATTGAGGTTTCTCAGTACTTGTTTTGCTAGGGGAAGAGTACTTTTGTCAATATGGCGGATTGTTTCAACGATCTTGCTCTTTGTGAGGTCCAGCCAATCAGCGAGTACTGTAGGTTCAACTTTTTCTCGCTTAGACCAATCAATAACGTACTGTTCTAATGCAGACAGGACTATCTTCTGGTCCGCCTTCAGATTTATTCTTCTTGGCTCTCTATATTTAGGTCCTTTCATCAGGAGTAATTCCAGATCCTTATCACTCACCACATCAAGGTCACCAGTCACAATATGTTTGCATGGTGTATAGATAAAGTTCGACAATTCACAATCACAACTATAGCGCCTGACGTGTATAAGTTCCAGTCAAACTCCTTGACAGCATTGGAGTAATTGAATATTTTGGTGGCTATAGATTTGAGAAGTATACTTACTTATGAAATGCAAGGGTTGTGAACTTGAAATAGTTTTGGTACAGCGTTGCGTACCTCTGGATCATTCAGGATTCGAGGTAAATTAATGATGTCCAGTCCTTTATCTAAGTAGTTGAGTTTCAAGAAAAGCGATCTTGAGATGTTTCGATTATGTTCACTGGACGATACAACCGAAAATACGCTATATCTTGACATACTTTACTGATTTTGGATGGTATTATATTTCCTGAAGACGCAGATTGCTGTATATCTCTGGCTATTTGATTTAAAGCTCTCAGAGGTAACGCATACAGAACTGTGCGTAAGCTATGTATACTATTGGGTGCGTTAGTTAAACCCACTAAGTAATTTAAAGTGATATGATCGTGAATCATCGAACTATTAAACTTTCGCCAACCATGGCTGCGTTGTCTCCGTTGATGGGGTTTAAATAGTTGGGTAATGTTGGATATATTTGAACGGCGGTTTGTAGCATTGCCGAACCCGCTGACATTATCATTTAAACCAAACGGAAACACTGACCCAAGTTCTAGCATCCAGAATAATTCCCGCTCTCGGATTTTTCTCTCAAATCCAAAGGGGGAATCCTTTTGTAGATGGATAGACGACGTCTATGATCTGAATACTAAAGTTATCCCAGCCATGGTCGGGTCCAGAAAAATGCCTACCTATAAGCAATTGCTTTTCCCTAACGGATTTTCTGTGACCGTTCACCCTAAGATGGAGTCTTTGGGTGGTCTTGCCAACATACTGTTGACCACACTTCTTACAGGAAACTAAGTAAATACAGGTTGTAGTAGAACAACTAAGATCAACATACGAGTTAACAGAATATGAGTTACCAGTTAACGCGGAACTAAATGAAGCTGAAGTATTAAAGAGTGGACACGTGAGACATCCACGGTGTCCACACTTAGAAATTTTGAAATTATTACATGTAGAATTCGGTGCTAAACAATCATCAAGCGTAATATTGCAAGGTTTGATGTCGTGGCCTTGCTTTGCTGTCAGAAATATATCTGTCATTTGGATTGAAAAAGGTCTTAGTGCATTTCGAACTATTAGAGACTCGGCCGAGAAACCTGCACTAAGGTTCCTCGGGTCTGTCTTCATATTTTTCTTTTAGTTGTGCTCATTATGTTTGTTGGGTGTGCAGGGGCCCGGCCTCGGGGACAACTTGTCCACCAGCAGAATCCAGGCATACACGGGTTAAAATTACAAGCGTCTAGTCCGTCATTCATAATCCAGCCGTCGTCCATTAGAGAATATCCGCGTCCATAATCCAAAGACCTATTCCATTTCCATATAACAGTATTAGCACCAAATTCAAAAAGACAAAAGTATACATAAACATAGGCTTGTTTCCTGCAAGAGAGAAGCGGTCAACAGTTTTCAATGATGCCGGCAAGACATCATGATGTTCCAAAATATCAAATCCGTATCGCTGATCAGTATTCTTAATCCATAATATTCGTTATAGAGTCGTCATCAAAAAAAAAGATGTATCTCAGTCACGCTTTGATTGTGACTGTTCATATGAGTACCATGAGGATCTTGAAGTACATGGGTTCATACGGCCCCTAGCCCCGGGTTAAGCGGAATTAGACACAAGTTACGAAACGTAGCGCCATAGATCTTGCACGCTACGTTCGTATTTTGCTATCAGCATGCGATATGTATCGCCAAATTTGAGAAACTTTGAGTGGAGGCGCTTGGTGGAATAGCCCTGTTTTATAAGTTTCTGCAACAATGTTTTGTGACGTTGATTAAAATCGTCACATTTAACACAGGATCTAGCAAATGCTACTAGGCGAGATATGTATACGCCATATGCAGGTCCCACTGGAATATTACTGTCCAGAAAGGGATAGTTTTACGATGTCGAAATTGTAATCATCTCTTTTGTCATAAAGTCGACGAGAGAGAATGCCCGCTTCATTTTTATAGAGATATAGATCTAAATATGATGTGCCTGTAGGGCTATCTGTAGTTTCCTTCAAATCCAGTGAAGGTGGATATATATACTTCACTGCGTCAAGTATACAGCGATTATACACAGCGAGAAGATCGTCTATATAGCGTTTGGTGAATGAGAAGGAACGGGCTTTGAATGGATCGGTTTTTGAAAGCGCCTGCATATAGTCATATTCATAAGAAGACTTGAATTTTAAGGTCAGCCAACAGGGGTGCACAATTAGTACCCATTGGAATACCTATATGCTGCTGATATATTGTGTTGCCAAATTTCACATAGATATTTTTAATGAGAGAATTCAAAGCAACTCTATAAAAAACAAGAAACATCCCATGAATGATATCTCTTGTATGTAGTCGAGCTAAAGAATGCTTTATGGCTTCCGACATTAATATATCTACGATCAGTTTTCATGAACACAGATACTGTTAATGAACTTATACGGTCAATAAGGTCCTCATGAGGGATTGTAGTATAGAGAGTCGAGAAATCCCATGTGGATACATGTCTGTACGGTATGTGACCTTTAGCATCAAGTTCTTCCGTAAGACATTTTGAGTTTTTCAATATCCACATACATTCAACGCCAGAGTTCTTGAAAATAGTGGCGCAACACCTTTCCCAAAATGCTTTTACCTCCTGAAGGGCCCTCGTCAATAGGGTTGAAAGAAGCTTGGTGGTGCAGCTTCTAGAACCAGCTATGAATCTAGCTTTGTATGGTGATTTATGCATTTTGGGAGTCCAGTATATTTTTGGTATGTCGCTATGATTGGTTGGAAGACAAATACTTCTTTCCTTGAGAAACTTTTTGTGATTGTTAAATAAATCTTCCAGAGTAAATGCAGTTTGAGAGTAAGTAGACGTAGACGTATTTGATGAAGATATGTCTACACTCAATTCTTTAACCAACACCTGGTAATAGTAATATTTACATATGAATATTATATTATTCGGAGCTTTGTCTGCTGGGACTATGACGAATTTACTCTGGAGATTTGCTAGAACTTCTTGCGGATTGAGGTTTCTCAGTACTTGTTTTGCTAGGGGAAGAGAACTTCTGTCAATATGGCGGATTGTTTCAACGACCTTGCTCTTGGTGAGGTCCAGCCAATCAGCGAGTACTGTAGGTTCAACTTTTTCTCGCTTAGACCAATCAATAACGTACTGTTCTAATGCGGTCAGGACTATCTTCTGGTCCGCCTTCAGATTTATTCTTCTTGGCTCTCTATATTTAGGTCCTTTCATCAGGAGTAATTTCAGATCCTTATCACTCACCACATCAAGGTCACCAGTCGCAATATGTTTGCATGGTGCATAGATAAAGTTCGACAATTCACAATCACAACTATAGCCTCCTGACGTGTATAAGTTCCAGTCAAACTCCTTGACAGCATTGGAGTAATTGAATATTTTGGTGGCTATAGATTTAGCATACTTATATGAAATGCAAGGAGGTTCTGTGAACTTAAAATAGTTTGGTACAGCGTTGCGTACCTCTGGATCATTCAGGATTCGAGGTAAATTAATGATGTCCAGTCCTTTATCTAAGTAGTTGAGTTTCAAGAAAAGCCGATCTTGAGATGTTTCGATTATGTTCACTGGACGATACAACCGAAAATACGCTATATCTTGACATACTTTACTGATTTTTGATGGTATTATATTTCCTGAAGACGCAGATTGCTGTATATCTCTGGCTATTTGATTTAAAGCTCTCAGAGGTAACGCATACAGAACTGTACGTAAGCTATGTATACTATTGGGTGCGTTAGTTAAACCCACTAAGTAATTTAAAGTGATATGATCGTGAATCATCGAACTATTAAACTTTCGCCAACCATGGCTGCGTTGTCTCCGTTGATGGGGTTTAAATAGTTGGGTAATGTTGGATATATTTGAACGGCGGTTTGTAGCATTGCCGAACCCACTGACATTATCATTTAAACCAAACGGAAACACTGACCCAAGTTCTAGCATCCAGAATAATTCCCGCTCTCGGATTTTCTCTCAAATCCGAAGGGAGAATCCTTAGTAAATGGATAGACGACGTCTATGATCTGAATACTAAAGTTATCCCAGCCATGGTCGGGTCCAGGAAAATGCCTACCTATAAGCAATTGCTTTTTCCTAACGGATTTTCTGTGACCGTTCACCCTAAGATGGAGTCTTTGGGTGGTCTTGCCAACATACTGTTGACCACACTTCTTACAGGAAACTAAGTAAATACAGTTTGTAGTAGAACAACTAAGATCAACATACGAGTTAACAGAATATGAGTTACCAGTTAACGCGGAACTAAATGAAGCTGAAGTATTAAAGAGTGGACACGTGAGACATCCACGGTGTCCACACTTAGAAATTTTGAAATTATTACATGTAGAATTCGGTGCTAAACAATCATCAAGCGTAATATTGCAAGGTTTGATGTCGTGGCCTTGCTTTGCTGTCAGAAATATATCTGTCATATGGATTGAAAAAGGTCTTAGTGCATTTCGAACTATTAGAGACTCGGCCGAGAAACCTGCACTAAGGTTCCTCGGGTCTGTCTTCATATTTTTTCTTTTAGTTGTGCTCATTATGTTTGTTGGGTGTGCAGGGGCACTATATGTCATTTATGTATAGTAAAAACAACAGAGGCCCTAAAATTGATCCTTGGGGGACGCCATGGGAAATAGACATTGATTCGGATAAAATACCATTATAAACTACGGTTTGTAGACGTTCGGAGAGATAGCTATTTAACCAGGTATTAGATACACCACGGAGGCCATAATGCTCAAGTTTGGTAAGCAGGATGTCGTGGTTAACGGTGTCGAATGCTTTCGACAGGTCTAGAAATGAAACAACACTATATAGTTTGGATTCTTTAGCAGATATCAATATGTCATAGAGGGAGCATGCCGCAAGAGATGTCGAGTGGTTAGCCCTAAAACCATATTGATTTTGTGATATTATGTCATTACTGTCGAGAAATTCTGTAATTTTAGTCACGGCAAGTTTTTCTAGTATTTTGCTGAAGCAGGGCAGTACCGATATTGGTCTATAATTCGAAAGCGTAAATTGATCATCTGCTTTGAATACTGGGGTTACTTTTGCGTGTTTTAACAAAGCAGGTACTATTCCTGAATTGAAAGATGAATTAATGATAGAAGACAATGGTTCGGAAAGGTGATCAGACACTAATTTAATCATGGACATGCGTGTATCGTCTAGACCAGGAGATGATGATTTTAATGATAGGATCGTGCTCTTAACTTCATCTTCAGTTACCCGAGAGAATTCAAAATTATTAGGAATAGGGGTACCGAGATAATCACGAAAATTTGACGTAGAACGTGGAATTTGGCTATCTAAGTTTGAGGCAACTGTAGTAAAATATTCATTGAATTTATCGGCTATAAGTTTTTTGTCTGTTACTGTCTGACCACGAATGTTAAAGGAGTCTGAAATTTGAGATTTATTCCTGTTCAATAGCTGTTTTAATACATTCCATGTACCTCTGATATCTTGAGTGCTTTCGTTGAATTTCCGTTCAAAATAGTGTTTTCTGGATGTGCGAATCGTATGATTTAATATATTTCTGTATTTTCGGTATTGCTTATGAATGGTAGTATCCCTATTGATTAGATAAAGGCGATAAAGTCTATTTTTTTCATGGACAGAATTTAAAATTGAATAGGTTATCCATGGTTTTATGATTTTTCTTGTCGAAGGTATAACAGTTGTTAGCGGGAAGCATTCGTTATAGATGGGGTTGAATTTAGAGAGGAAATTATCAAGCAAAATGTTTGGATCATGACTG
Organism: Hanleya hanleyi; assembly: GCA_036873755.1. Classification (NCBI taxonomy): domain Eukaryota; kingdom Metazoa; phylum Mollusca; class Polyplacophora; order Lepidopleurida; family Hanleyidae; genus Hanleya; species Hanleya hanleyi. The sequence goes on from JAVTVY010029275.1 coordinate 49,846, forward strand.
TCTTCATTCGCTTCGCACCAATCAGCGTCACTTATTTTTTGTAAGAATAGTTCCTTTTGTTCTGTGGTATATTTACGGTAAGTTATGTTTTGTTGTGCTGGTTTTGCGTTTGAGGCGCTCCTAATTATATGAAATATCGGGAAATGATCAGTAATATCGGTCAAGAGTATACCGGACAAGAGATTGTCATCGTGAAAATTAGTAAAAATGTGGTCGATAAGGGTTGCTGTTCGTAGCCAGGTATATCAAATAGCTTTTCAGTGGCAGGATTTAACCAGCTCTCTGTAAAGGCCAAAATAGAGAAATCATGTTTTAAGTTATAAATGAATGCTGTTATTTCAGAAAAGTGCTTCTTAAGACTTCTGGCATTAATATGTAAAAAAGATAAAGTATTTCCATTGGTACTGATGGGCAGGGATTTAATTTCATTGATGAAAGTTGTATCTGTATAGTATTTTGATTGGTGACTGTTAATGCTATTCCAGTGAGCTATTTCAAAATCATTATCATCGGTGGAAGCTTTACTCTGATCTGGGTCATTTAATTCAAGTGGATTAAAACATAATTGGTCTAAGAAATCGTAATTCTCAGGTGGAGATACTGGAGAGCAGTTAGTTTCTATAGGAAATTCAACATCGAAAAATGGAAGATTTGATGCTAGGTTAGAGAGTGGAGCATCAACTTAGAATGCCCTGGGGTAATATTGACATGCATCATCAGTCATAGCAAACCAGCTGGGGTAACTTTGACATATTGACCTGGCGTAGCTTTGACATCATCATGGGAATCAATAGTGAATGTGGTGTCAAAGTTACCCCAAATACACAAAATTACTGAAAATAGTGGAAACAAGAATGCAGCTACTATATCAACGATTACTACTTCTAAAATACTATATTTTTGCTATAAAATCAAAACAGATCAGATCTTCACCACACAAGTTTTTGTGTCAAAGTTTTATCAGTTACACCAGAGCCAACTACATGTTAAGTGGTCATCTTATGAAGCGTGTCACAGGCCTGGCTATCTACCCACTGTTGCCTCAGCAGATAACAGCATCTCATATATAAAGGTGTGATAACTGTCTATGCGCTGTAACAATATGCTATTATAACTAAAACAAAAGGGTATCCAAGTAGTCCCACTGTCAAAGTTACCGCGCGTTACCTTATTGAGAAACTTCAACGGGTCTTAGAAACACCGGGCAGCTGAATATAAATACATTAATTGTATATGAATTATAGATTTCATCGAACTGTGTGACAATGGAAATGACATTTTCAGACTATAAAACCATCTCCCAGATCAAAAATCACCCGGTGACCTATGCTGCTATTTTAAACACTACTTCCCCACCATGTGATCTTTTTATTAACCAAATAAAAACTGAGGGTCTTCGATCTACTTTTTCATATAAAAAGCTTTGAGTGACCATATCCCCATAGTTTTCTAATATTTGCGACGTCAGTACCTCCCCTGGTTATGTCCCTTATCACAAAAGGCGATAAATGACGTTGGAAGAGCTGTTACAGGGGAAATAACCCTGTCTTATGGCGTCGCCAACGTTGTTTGAGGCACGAACCACCTTCAACATAAACAGAATTTTTTTTATTTCGGTATTTCATTATAAATATCTACGATTATTTATTAATATCTTAATTGGTTGGGTGGTAAAAAATATCCAAAAACTCAATATCAGCTTGCCGGTTGTCAGTAAAAACTTGGGAAAAACTGAATTTGAGCATAAACAAGCGCTGGATGAGCTTCTCTCTTGCAGGAAACAAGCCTATGTTTATGTATACTTTTGTCTTTTTGAATTTGGTGCTAATACTGTTATATGGAAATGGAATAGGTCTTTGGATTATGGACGCGGATATTCTCTAATGGACGACGGCTGGATTATGAATGACGGACTAGACGCGTGTAATGTGGTACGGGAATACATCACTGAATAGGGCCGGATACTAAGCCCAATTTTGCATTTGTTGGACGTTAACTTCTGATGATTAACTAAAGATAATTAACTTCTGATGATTAACTAAAGATAATTAACCTGGTGTTGAGGGTTGCCCCCTAGCATGTCCAGCCAGGGATGTGGAAGTCGCATTCCCCGCAAAAAAATTTTGTCTGATTTTGCGCGCTTGAAATATTGGGGCATGGAATAGAGTATATTGATGGAAAACCTGGAATACTACTTGTGACATTAGGCCCCTTCTCACCCCACCTCCCTGAGAGGACGCTATTAGGCCCCTTCTCACCCCACCTCCCTGAGAGGACGCTCTCACCCCCACCTCCCTGAGAGGACGCCCTCACCCAAATCAACACGTTAGCGGCAGAAATGAGACCCTGTGTGCCTTGTACCAACTTGCGTGTGATTTGGTGCTACAGGCCCTACACATCAACACTTCATATTTTGTATGTGTACAGTATAGCATTATCATTGACAGAATCCTCTACAAATCACACCTGTTTGTACCGACACTCCGTTCTGATCTCTCTCATCATGTGATGAGGATTCAATGCGCTCGGTATAATTTTGTATACTGGTGTTACAGGTCACCTTCACCATACAGTACTAATGACCATGGGCTTGACATGTATCACATTCATATTGACTGGTGATGGCTGATGAGAATATTGCCCATATGAAATAATTAGCTGGATTCCAGCAAATAAAAACTTCATGTTAATCATAAACAACATAAAATTAATAATACTATCAAATAATTATGTTTATTCCTTGTCAACATCAATGTATTACAGACAATATTATGACTGAATCATGGTAACATATTCAAGGGTATATATGTCTACACTAAATTGAAGGAAACCCATGATGCTTATTATATTATATTCTAAAACTCCACTTGCTAATCTCGATTATGTTGCTTATTGTGAAAATAAATGAAGGAATGAAAATAAATCTAGTATGATCGCACACTGGCCTCAAATTAGAAATATCTTCAACAGCTAAAGTTAAGCCAATCATAACAATATATAACACCATTGTACGGTTGTAATATCACCCATCATTGATTGTAATCTGTTCACATAGAACACATGAAAACATGTTCTTGTATGTACCGGTATTATCTTTGATTAAGAATTACTATCATGGGATACATATACCTGTTCTTTGTGTTCATTCTGTATGTATTTTATACATGTACATAAGTGGAATTAAAATTTGAATATATTCGAAGATATATTCGGTTTTTACCTCTACTCAGGAAATGAAGTTTTCTAGTAGCTAAATCATTTCCGACACATTCAAGTCCTCCCCTGGTCAGACCAGAAAGATTTATGACCTTTGATGATATTTGTGGAGCATGCTGCAAGACTTCCATGGATCTGATATTATTCACACAATCTCATTCTACATGATACTGTTGCCATAGCACCGATAAACTAGGTCCCTTCATTTATATGTTCTAGATCCAGAAGCTATTGGGTGCTGCAGGTTTTGTAAAAGTTAGATCCAATTATTCTGAGTGAAGGAATGAAGTCCGGCATGGTTGTTTTAAGTTAGAACTGGGCATCCTTGGAAATGTCTGACCGATTGACAATGTATCACTCTGCGGTTGGTCATTACATGCGTAATGTTTCTTTCCTGGGGAATCAGCTGATATCCAATAGCCAATCACTGGCTCTGATTTTCACCACCTCTGTCATTCCACACCTTTCTGACACAGCTGAACCAATCGATAGTCTGTATTGGTTTTTCCAGTTCATCCAGTACATCCATTGTGTAACAGTCCTGTTGAGTGCTGAATCCATGACCTGCAGGTTGGAATCAATTGTATACATTTAATATCAAAACTCAGCTCATTGAAAATGTTTATGGCCTTCATTATATTTCATTCTTTCGTCATACACAACAAGATGTAATCCATTACACCAGTTCTCATCTTTCGTACGTGTACTTAATAGTACTGATACCTGACCATGTTACAAGAATTTGCAAAAGTATGAAATGAGAACTGAGTACTGTGAGAACTTAATCCAATCTATGAGTGATCAATAATATGAATCCTGAAGACCGATGAAGGAGCTTGATCTCTGGTTGGATTGGAGTTCAATGATGTTCATGTTAGTGACATGAGCATGATAAGAACCCAGGGTATTATAGTCTAGAACAGGATTGTTTATATCAGTAACTTCTCGAAGAAACTATGTTTTGGGAAAGGTTCTATCCATCCTATCCGTCAAAAATCTCAATAATGCAGGCCTACATGTGAAATGTAGATACTCCTTTGTTTTAACTACAATTCAGAATAAGTTTTCAGAATCCCAGGTTTTAACAAGCAAATTATTTTTCATCAAAGATATCTGATGGTGTATATGCAGACTTGAAGATTGTGTAAAATACTAATGGCCTGCCATAATGCATCACTAATAATACATGTAGTAGGATATATACTAGCTGGACTTGAAACTGCATTATACTCCAAAGGGGTTTTGTGACATACAAGTGTCACAGCACACAATGTGGATGCCACTAAACTGTTGGGATAAATGAAAAGAAAAGGTTTACAATGTTGACAAGTGTATGTATATTATTTATCACTTTTAATAAATAAATTTACAGGCTCATGCAGGTAGATCAATTTGGTGTTTATGCAAAATCAAACCATTATTCAACTGTTTTCACTCGTTCATTTAAATGGACTGTTTACCTCAGAATGGTATCTTGAGGCAAGGTAATTTGATAGGTTCAAGCATAATTTTTAATTCAGTGTATTGAAATGTTAATTGACATGTATGCTGCTGTGGGATGAACATTCGAAATGTGAATTGGGACAGAGACACATGTCATTTGAAAAACTGTGATTTGATGCTTCATTGCAATAATGCTGGTAAACGCACAAGAAATTAATGCCTAAATAAATAGCCCTCTCGCCCCACTCCCTCCGTCAAGGAAATAGAATTGATCAGCAAAATTTAGATTTTGGGTTTTTTTTAAACAACCAGGCTGGTTGATATCAACTGAAAGAAAAAAAAAGTATCAATAAAATCAGGGCATCGTCGATTGTGCTGTTGTCTTCCGGTCAGTGCGTGTATGACCTCCCGTGCATTTGGTATGCACGGTCGCACTAAATACAGACCAGTACAGACCGATACAGACTGATACTTATAAAGGACAGACCGATACTAAAAACATACAAACCGATACCTATATATCTTAGATTACGTCCTCTAGAAGACATAATTGGTACTTTGCAGTATTTTGTCATGAAAAACAAGCTGTTGAAAGTGTAAAACGGTGTGGCAATCAGCTTCCCGCTATGCCCTATGTGGAGCGGCACACGACCGATTCGCCCGCCAGGGTCGCCCAGCTCCTTCCACCGACATACTCGCCCGGTGTGTTTATATAAGAGCAATATACGTTGACAGATTCCACAAATTAGAGCGAAGAGCTAACTTTTCATGAGTAGCATTAATACTATTATTAACTCTTTCCTGCTTAGACCTGTGGGGAATTTTCTCTCTCTGACCCATAATAGATTTGTAATGGCGTAGGTCTTCAACCCATGCACTCATTTCAAGTTTTATACTTCTCCAGCGATGTAAAATATCCCGTTTTATGTCCCACGTCATTTGGAGCAATATTTATCAACCGTCTCTCACAGACCCATTCTACGTAATTTGTTCACGTTTTATACCAATATCAGCAACATTTATTTTAAAAATAAGTAATCTTGTGAGAAAATGTGTTGTCTGCTTTCCGTCTGTTGGAAATCACGCAAAAGGCGAGGAAATTGTCGCATTTTAGCTACATTTTGCGGCGTTCACTTCCTGCTTTGCAGCTGCCATTCTCATGTGAAGCTAGTTCTCTGTAGGTTTGGTATTTGGCAGTGACATCACGAGATGGCAGGTTTAGAACGAACTATAACTTATAATCCCAAATACCTTCCACAAAGGAAAATAAAGATGGTAATAAATATTCATAAGGTAAAAATAAGACAGCTCACTGATTGGCCAAGGTTGAGCGAGGCTCGGCGTGATTGAAGAGGTCACGTGGTGACGTGGTCGCTATGGTCACTGTCGACAAAAGGCCGGCTGAGAAAGAATGGCGGATAAAACATTTACGGCAAAGACAATAGGTACATTTACGGCAAAGACAATAGGTCCCGGGAAAATATGTAAAATAAACTCAGATGGGCAGATTTGACGAGCTAGTCATCAAGGTTAGATACTTTGGTAGTTTACGCTCGTGAAATATTCAGGAAATTGGAAGCAGATTTTGCTATTTTTAGAAAGTTTCTCCCCGATTTCATTTTACATGGACTATAAAACATACCAACAGTCCATATAGGCAGATTTATTGAAATTTTGGCTTTCTGAAAATGTAGTTTTAATAAGGTTTTTGCTCAAAGTAAACGCAAAAATTGCAAGAATAATGCACCACATTGGGAACTCGGTGACTCGTCAAAACCCGTCTTCATGGGTTACGCCAACACTCGTCAAAACACGCTTATATTGGGATGTGCACAAGTCATTGAAAAACACGCTTATTGGGAAAAGAGTTAATATGAGGTTACGTGTATTACACAACGTTGAGAACCCAATATTGTATGAAATTTATTAGACACGAAATGGCAATGCAGTGACAGGTCGGATGGCAGTAAAAATGTACGAAGATCTCATTATGAATGAATTATTCTCAACGTCGACACTAATCAGTAATACATTAGACCCTATACATTTCAAACTTCAAATTGAGTGGCGAATGGCATATTGGAACAATAATTAGAACAGATCGTTTCCATTTCATTCATTCCAAAACATTTGATATGGTGAGGATGAATATGCATGTATATGAATATTCAAAATAAGTTTGAACTTTTCGTTCTCAGCTCATCAACGCAGTTTATTCCTAGTTCGCATTTCTGCATTATTTAAAGCTAGCTTCTGGTCATAAAATTACCGGATCTCGTAGAGAAAATACATCACATCATCAGGATCCAATATGCCGACATGAGAGCTATCCACGGACATCGCAATTATGAGCTGACGCCATGGGCCAGCAAGTTTCGCGTGCAACAATGAACTGGGGTGGAATGGCAAAAGAAGACAAGGACAAAGCCTTCCGAAAGATTATGAAGGGGAACGCGAGATGCGAGAAGTGATTACATCAACTAACAAAAGTCTGAACATTCTCAAAATGCCGAAAGCTGTAAAAAAAAAACAGGCCAGCGATGAAATCACGTCGGACACCTTCCAAATGAATTGCCCAGAAAAGAGTGGTTCGGGGTTTAAAAATCAAACGAGCCGAGCTCAACAGAAAGATCGTTTTGTGAACACATGGTGAACATCCTTGTTCAATCCAATCAAATCGTGCGTTTCACTGGCCATCCGATGGTGATTGTACTAGGACAAGAAAGCTGACTGATTGGGCTTTACAATGGTACGTCATTCATTGAAATCGGTTCAGGGAAACGGAGCATGGACGCGATTGAATATGACAAGGAAAAAAACCTCTACTTCACTATTTTCTACCAGATTAAAACTTTAATTTGTAAGTAATATGTGGATGAAATAAATTGAGGATATTATCATCTTTATAGAGGGAATGTATACTACAATCAGCTATAAATTTTACCAGCCAGAAATTACGTACATCTGAAACCAGACCATGACAATTTCGACGTTATTTTTGTTGAAGCATTTTTTCAAACAGATAAAAACATGTTTTCATGAAATTTGCATAATTTCATGTATAATTATAAAAACACAATTTCTGAATTTCATGTATAATTATAAAAACACAATTTCTGAATTTCATGTATAATTATAAAAACACAATTTCTGATGTTTGTGTATTTCATGGACATATAAATTTTCAAACTTCATTCACTTCCATCAACAAAATATTTCTTAAATGAACTTTTGGTCGACAGCTTGTGGATGACCCACATCCGGGTCGTCTTATTGTCAGGCCTGTGTCAAGCCTGTGTCAGGCCGTGTCAGGCCGGCTTATATATACTGATCACTTGCTTTATACACGAAATGAGAGAGAGAGAGAATCAAGGTTTAACGTCGCGTTCAGCAATATAGCGATGAGCTTTATCTGTTCTGATATATCAAAACAATATACAGATATAAATGTATTTCAACTTATCAATAAGTCACCCCTGTATGATGAATCTAGTGGAAGCTGGACATACAAAATTCTAATGAAGAAAACATCATCATCATCAGCACAGATTCATCATACAGGGAAAAACCATTAGGTTGCTTCTGTGCAAGATAGAAAAAATACAATTCATTTGTTCGATAGTCTTGTGAATCCTCGCGACTGCCTCCACTGAAATACAGCTTGCCGCTATTTATGGCGAAGGAAAAAAGGTTTTTTAACGTTACAATTACCTCAGTACAGCAGAAACCCAATGGTTTTGATTTTGCCGTATTTGCCATCGCAAATTTGGTGGGGTTCTGGCATTCTGGGTATATTGGGAAAAATGATATTGCTTACGCATTTGGTTAGCTGCTTAAAAAATGAAAAATTTGAACCATTTCCTTAAAGTACAAAACCCTCGAAATATTTAAATTTCACAACTGTTACCAATACTGTCATTGTTCCTGTGGATTACCCGATTGCTTGAATGATATGATGGGCTGTGAAGCCCTAATCGGAAAGAAATATTGCAATGTTTTGAAACATAAATCTTGTGCAGGGAACAAAGAAGAATGGTTTTGTGACCTGCGCAAGTAATTCTTTATTATATAAAAAATAATCGCGGTTTGTGAACCATTCGTCATTCATAGTCCAGTTATTACTATTCATTTTTATTATTACTTTTCATTATTATTATTATTATTATTCACTATTATTATTCATTATTATTATTATTCGTTATTATTATTATTGAAATAAAACTATTCAATACAATTTGAGTTCACTAGATTATCTTTGCGAAAGGCTTTCACTTGGTTGAATAAATATATGAAATCCCGTTCCATATCTGGAATTCAGATATATTGGACTGACCAAGGTTTCGAGCGAGGGAGAGTAAATCGAAGATTCCGGAGCTTATAATTGCCGATACAGGTCTAAAAATATACCAGATAAAAGCAGAAATGTATAAATGTTATAGTAAGATCCACAAATAGTTGTACTTTCGTGTATAAAGCAAGTAATCAGTATATATGAGCCGGCCTGACACTGCCTGCCAATCGACGTGCCACAGCCTTGACACAGGCCTGACAAAAGACGACCCTCAAGATTTGCGCTATACATGTAGCATGTGTCCTATACTACAGAAAACATTATGGCTGTCCGACACTTGTCCAATGATATTTCAAATGAAAAACTCAATTTCAAATCACGCTGAACAGAGATTAAATGCTGTGCCACTTGAGCGGAATTCTTTGCAATATTGAAGGCAATATTCGTCCATATGGAAATATGGGAAAATAACAAACAGGCCGATAACAGTGAATCGCGTACTGTGCACCCGCGTGTTTTTATAAGTTATCGTTGAATAACACCTAAAAGCAAGCAAGTAAAGCGTGCCAAGTACACCCGCCATTTTCAAGTGTATTGTTAAACAAAAACAGAATCAAAGCAAGTGAAACAGACAAATTTTATTTGTGGAAGCAAGTCGAATAAAAAAACAATAGCTATTCAAACAATCTACATATACAACTGAATCGAACTCACCCAAGTTTGAGTTAATTACATGTATACGAAGAGTATAAAAGTGGTGTTAAGGTGTGAAATATATGTGCACATAGAAATGGCCAATCGGAATACACAAAGCCGCGAGATGTGGTCGACAATTCAGGATTTAATTGGAGAGGCCGATTTGTGACCGACACTGGTTGAATATTGGTGTCTGAGGATATCGTGTGCGGTCCTCATTCACGGTGTTCGTCAGGAGTAGAGATATTATATCAAATATTGTTTTCAATAACCACCTACTCATGTTCAAATCCATATGATGAGTTTATTTTTTTTTGAAAACAATATGCATGTACTACTCTGGCCTTTTTAATTCAGTTTTATATTATTGATGAATACGCTCGTTTAATGTTATAAATGATTAAAATATGCTGGTTATATTTATATTATCATTATTACCTCTTCCTTCTTGTTAACTAACGCCTTTGGATCTTCTATATACATGTCCATATAATACATTTTTTATCTTTTAAAGTATTCAAATTATATTTTAAAAATCAAACGTATTTATTTTTTGTACTCAAGCACCGTATTAATTTTAATTGACTCTTTTTTAAAGCAAACTCAATGGTATGGCCTACATCATCCAACTTGGGATGGGAGGCCACAAATTCAAAATCTGTCTGTCTGTCTGTCTGTGACCGACACAAGTGCGAGCTTTATTCTGGACAAGACATCTTAATAATTATCAACGATTCCATCTAGCCACCTTTGGTCCCAATATTCTGGTCGAGTTGATCGTGTTATTGAATTTGACAGATGATCTACAACATATAAGGTACCTTTACAACAGTTACGACTCCGGGAGATATGGCGACCGATACTACGGATTTAATGTCGCTATGAACGGGAAGCACAAAAGTTAAAAATAGTAAGTATAATTATAGAAACATTTGTACCGTAATAGATCTGTAATATAAGTACTGTATGGCCCGATTTCAATAGGTAATAGTTTACTCATTTTGTTGACGAAAACATTCCTAATGCAATATTTTACCCGTTTCAAAAATTTACAAAAACGGGCCATATCTTATCAACGGAGCTCTTCCAAGTTTGTCGATTTTATATATTTGATGTCTATGAAGTATTTAAACATACAAAAAATAGCATTACCAATAACAATGTATGGCGTATAAATGTCAAAAATGTGGAAGCGATGAAATAACGTCAAATTAATCAATGAAAACAACGTTTCCTATGCCTATATACTGTATAGCATTTAACATATATGGATGGTTTAAGTATTAAACATGAAGAAAGTGCAAACATTCAGCCGAATAAAGGCTATATAAGGGAATAATGTAGCACATGAATAGTGAAGTATGTCGTTTATTACGCATAGGAAATATTCATTTTACAATAAAAAATTATATAATAATTAAACGTTTTCTTTATAACTACAATGAGTATGATAAACATATATACAGTGAAATTTTTGAGAAGTTAACAATTCAAAAGTGGAAATGTAAAATTTTACAGGCAATTATACAGTGCACATAATTATAGTCAAAGTGCCAGTAATGGAAGGCTACACAATTGTGAAACAGCACCGGTGAAATCCTTTTCGTTTTGTAGAGAACTATTCAAAGAATATTTATGTGAAACTGAATGTAAATTTTACAAAGATTTACAAACATTGTTGAAGCCTTCCATACAATGTAGCAGAATTGCACATTTAAAAAATTAAATAATTAAAACAGTTTGTTATAGAGAAATTAATTTCCATATAGTTTATTATACAGAAATTACATGTTGAAAAGACTACCCTAGTACGAGGGTCCACCAGTCAATTAAAGCACTTAATATTATTTAATTTTCCACATAATTTATACCTTACCTTTTAATTGTGCAACAGTGTAAAGTGTTAGGCTCGTTACAATGTTGCACAATTAACTATTTGAAATACACTTTCCTTAATAGACATTTCAAAATATTGTTATATGAAAATGCAATTGTTAAATTCCTTTTATATAGAAACATATTGATAATATGAAGGATCACCTTTTCAATGTGTTTTTTAAAGTGAGAGAGAATTGGGCAACATTGTGAGGAAACCTACAGTCGGTACAATGTAGCAAAACTTTTGATTTCAAACACTTTCCTTTCAACGAATGACAATTTTAAAACACTTATACATTGTTTTTACATACTTTTAAATTTACATGGAAATTACATTTTGAAAAGGCGATCCAAGAAGGATGACCTTTTCAATACTTTTAATTTCTTTATTAAAAAGGTTGAGTCAGGGAGTGATTCAAATTTAATTTTGCCGTCAACAATATTTCACCCATATCACGACTTGCCAACTAAGCAGATCCCACACCAGTTGTGTTCATGCTACTTCAAAGAAGAAATTTGAAAGAGCATGGAACAAAACACCGTCCATTCACCCTATAAAATACTGAGGACAGTGCACAAGACACAGCACACTTACAGGTTGCATTAAACATAACTTATATATATATATAATAGTGGTACACATCACATTATGAATTTCCTGTTGCTTCTCGGCAAAATGCATTGAAACAACAGGAACTGGAACACATCCAAGCGCCCGCTTCCTTTATTTTGATTTGCATGGATAAATAACATTGAAAAGGGTATGTTATAGTATGAAGGATCACCTTTTCAATATATTTTAAGTGGTTAATCACTTCACAAAATAAACATTACATCTTTTTACTTTATAATTAATGGTGAAGGTATTACATTTATATACGTTTCATTGGACGAGCTGCAATTTGGAAGAAAAGAAAATGCCCTCAACGCGAAAGGTGTCGGCGTTTGTTATTTTTGAACTAGCAAAGCAACATGATAATTTTATATCTACCGAAATGTCACGGGTCTATTATTGCCCCCACTAAATTTGTTCCGTTTATAATGTTGTACATACATGCTAATGCTCTAACTTGCTCTAACCTGTTTTGACCATTCATTCACTCATTCATCCTTCCACACACGCATTCGCTCGGACACCTCTCGCTCATTTTACATGTCTTTTCGTTCTCCCGTTAGTCCATTTCACCGGTATTCATATTTACCGCATATTGAGTAGCCACTCGCGCTGACCGCTTTAGCTGTTCGCACCGACTGCGTGTTCTATTGTTCGGCCACTACGCTCGACGCGTTCTCCCCTGCTATATATTATGTAACGGTTAGGTATAAGTAAGGTCGTATCTGCTCGTCTCGGCACATACTGACAAAGTGTGTCCTGCCGGTGACGTTTTGCTGTGTAAGCTGAATATTAGTCTACCCGACTGTATATTTGCAGGTATGTTGATCCATTACTATTACGGTATTTATCCTAACCTAGTTGCTGAATTGATAGGACGAGAATAGTAGTCTTCTGTAATGAATAGGCTTGCTTCATAATTTAATGCATCTATACGAATTAATTCATTCCATTAATTGTGACTGATATAAGTAAATGTAACTGCAAACGATATGTATGCCGACACATACTGACAAAGTGTGTCCGGCCGGTGACGTTTTGCTGTGTAAGCTGAATATTAGTCTACCCGACTGTATATTTGCGAGATTATTATTCCATGAATAAAGAGCCGTTATCAACATCACCCACCTGGTCCGTCCAAATACTTCATATTACACAAACCCCATGACAGAAATAAAATTTAACCATAATTATTGGCAGACACGCTCCACTTTCTATTCACATGGTTGGTGTTATCACACTGTTGGATATCATAATTTCACCGTCATACATAGTATATGAAAAAAACATTAAAGATACACAGGAAAAAATGATAGTACACCATTATACGATTGAGGGGCCCTCAAAATATGCACCATTCATATTCAAAAAATGAGTTTCAGGAATAATAATTTTCATGAAAGTAAATGAAAACCCTGGCTGCATACATTTATATATTTTGAATCAGCACAGGAAATTGTTGATTTACGCACGTGCCATACCTGTAGGGTTACAATAAAATAAATTTAATAAATTTGGGTTATTTCATACAATGGAAATGTCAAGAAATACATTATATACATGTATGCAGGGTTTCAATAAAAAAATATAACGTTTAGGCCTATAAAGCTCACAAAAGTGGGGGATTAAACTACATAAACATTGAAATATTCCCCATTTTCTACGCCAAGGATTTATCTTTACAATAAATTAATAAATGAACTCCACAAATGCGTTAATCATTAAATTATAACAAAATCTAAAAATACTTTAATACCATATGAATAAGTTAATCATATTTAACTAAGGCTTAAGTCAAACAAATAATAATTCAAATTTACTAATGATATATTAAAGAAACACATTACGTTATTGAATAACGCAGGTGGCATACCTGTAGAGTTGAGATAAAATAACTTTAATAAATGTTGATTATTTCCTACAACGGAAATCTACATAATTACATTATATACATGTATGCAGGGTTTAAATACAGAAATAAACTTTTAGGCGTAGAAAGCTCACAAAAGTGTTCACTATATTAATAGTTAAATCTTCCCCAGTTCCTACGCAAAGAATTGTATTTACAATAAATTAATACATTAACTCCAGCAATGCGTTAATCAGATAATTATTATTAATTAAAAAAATATTTTAATAACATTTTAAGGATAGCTATCCCCTTAGAGGCAGTTCTTCCACCCCCTGTGACAGTTTGTCTTCTGTACCAATAAATATACAAGATAACCATAATAAACTATATAGTTTATGCAAGCGTATATCGTAGGGATTCCACCTATATGATTTGTATAACCGACACTACTATTGTGTAGCAATTATTCCAATTTAAATTAATTCAAACGAAAACAAGAGAAAACATTGATTTTGTTTCAACTTTGATGGTATACCTTGATAGGAGACAACTTGAACTAGTGAACTTTATCTCCTTTTTTCTTTTTACAGCAATTTTACTACAATAAATTGAAGAAAACGTACTATTTTACGATCATTTGTCTTTAAAGTTGAATAATTAAAAAAACAAAGCCAAACTTACAAGAAGTGAGGTAAATTTTACTAGATCACCGTATAATTAATAAGCATGCCAAATTTCAAAAGCCTAGCATGGATACTTTTCAAGAAATAAACGTTTAAATCTCGGATTTTCTAAAAAAATGAAAGGCTAGAAATCGGGCAAAATGTGTCCAGCTGAACATCTGAAGAATTAATCCTAATTTTGCTTGAATTATATTGTCAAATACATTTTTTATCTGTCTTATGGGACCTACTTGAATTTCGATTTATTTTTGATAACTATTACACTAAGTGTATTCATCAATGTGCTTTAAAATCCAATTTAAACTTTAAAAACTTCAGGTGAGAAATGTTAACACCTTTGCTAATTACTTCACGGCGGGTGTCTGAGTGCCAATTAACGATACAATAGGCACTCAGACAGCTTTAAATGACAATAGACAGTAGCGTGAAAGGTTAATTTCTTCCCAGCTGGATATCGGACCACCTAAAAGGCAATGAATTTAATTTTTTCAGTGCCTCAGAAACTAAATTTTTGCCCTAATATTGGAGCACTTCTACTTAGAATTTTTATTTCATTTTTTCACCAAATGTTAGACAAAATAGTGAATATTTGAATGAAGAAATAAAACAAAAATGACCAATTTTGACCCTCTAACGGGATAGCTATCCTTAATTGATCATTAATTTAAATTTAATGTTTCCTTTATAATTGTAACTTTCTACTGTTTTATTCTATTTTAGATGTCTGACAATGCGAAGCGAGGAAACTTCAGGCAAAGGATATCTGATAACAACATTCAGATCGCCGACTTTACTAATCCATGGACCTTTTTATCATCTTTTTACTTGTGAAACTACAGACGTTATAACATGGCTTAGAACAAACCATTTCTTACAAGAACAAACAATGATTTTTTTCTTAATTTTATTCTTTCAGATGCAGCACTGAGACCAAATCTTTCCTTGTTTTTCTTCAACAATGCATCCATCACCGATGTGTGATCAGTGATTCAAACATACTTTACAAGTTGGAAATCATAATAATAAGTTTGTTATATTCTGTGTTTCGGCACCTTCAATGCTCTCTTTCACTGTACTGAGATGCATGTATATTAAATTAAAAAAAATTGTATCTTTCAGATGGTTCCTGTTGGCAGCGATTCACAGTCAATTCACCCACAAACCGATTCACCCACAACCAATTCACCCACAACTTCAGGTCGATTGACCCACAAAAAAAAGTCCACTTACCCACAACCAGGTCAATTCACCCACAGTCTCAGTGTTGCTATAGTCATCATACATAGTGACTAAGTTTCAGGACATGGATATATTGCATATATTGGGCAATTATTTGACTGCATTTTGGAGGGCGATAGTCTGGAAATGTGTTACGGAAAATTAATGAACAATAGAATTTTAGTCAAGGTTGATTTCAAAGCAACATTTGAAGTAACTGAGAATTAATCCACAGTTGTCACAGTGTAGTAAACAATCACTCACTGTATAAATAATCTATGGGTAGATTACAAATAGAGGCAAAACAATTCTTAGTCTATTAACTACATTTTATTCTTCAGAATAATTAAGTTTGAATATTACATGTTTTTGAATAAAATATACACAATATATATATATTGCACAATATATATTATTAAGTACAGACCATGAAATATAATACCTATATTGTATGATCTATGTTTCTTAAAACAGTAATGTTTCATACATATAAATGTATTAGCTCCATACAACAGAATAGCAAATAAAATGGTATCAAAGCACACTTTGATGGAAATTCCAGCATTTAGAACAAAATTATGGACAAAAAATTAAGGAAGAGCAGTTCATGCTGTTGGTCCATACAGGTTTCCGATGGCTCGCAGAAGCTGGAATGCAGTCTTACTTCCATCACGATACTCTCCCCATAATCCAAAAATCTTTCCTTCGATCTGACAGAATTTCTTTTTTTTGTTCAAAGTTTCCCCACCGATACCAGTCTCATCTGCAAGTTTAGAAACTCTAGGATATAAAACATATCTTCACATTTCGAGTTAAATACTAAGCAGTTGGGCCCGCGATGAAATTCACACCTGTTACACTTAGCTCGCAGCGGACTGGCCTTATCAGCTAGCTTAGTGCGTTCACTGATTGTGGTGATTTAACAGATCTATCGATACACTGGCTGGCAAGGATGGCTTCATACAGCCAGACTGAGTTCTCCAACCAGGTATCCTGGATGTACTTCATATCCATATCCATTAAATATGTTGAATAAACCAACATTGAGACTGTGGGTAAATTGACCTGGTTGTGGGTGAGTTGACTTTTTTTTGTGGGTGAATCGACCTGAAGTTGTGGGTGAATCGAATGAATACCTTTGCAGTGGCCTATATTTTCACCAGAACGAGCATGCCCGTGTGATGGCGAAGAGAGAAGGATGGGCGATCCATGGTGCGGGAGATGTTAGCTATATTATTTATTACTCAAATCTACACCTGCTATTGTGTTGCCCTAATCCTCCTTTGAGATTCTGCTGTAGACTAAAAATTCTCACCCTCACCCTCAGCCAATAGGTTACACTACGCCTGCGCCCAAACGCACTTCCCCAAATCCTTTTTTTCTTCCTACAGCCACAGCGTGTGGACGTGTTTAGAGAGAGCTCTACTAAGAATTAGATTTTGATTTTTTTTGTCTATCTTGATAGGGGAAATCAGTCTATCTTTAGTTTACAGCATTGTTAAACAATGTCTAAAACTAGGAATACTAAGCGCTGCACATCTTGCAGACAATCTTGGTCAAGTTTGGATTTACATTCCCTTTGTTTTTATGTTGTAGGAAAAATACTTGCCGTGAGTGTATTTCTAGGTCCGACCAAGCCTGGTACGACTATGCACAGGCCAGATGAAGTTATTTATTGCAGGCCGCGGTAGACGAGGAATTGGCACCCATTGACAGGCAACAAGCCGAAATTTATCTCAAAGTTGATAGAAATATCAATGAAGACATGCCAGATTGTCCATCACCTGTATCGCCTGTAATTCCACCAAGCGGCACTATAAGTGTCGAAAACTTACCTGGCCAGCTGTTATCGGGAGTACCGGTTACGCAATCAGTTCCCACTGCTTTGCGGACAACAAGGGCAGTGGGAAATAAAGGGAAGAGAACAAAAGGAATGAGGAAGACCACTGAGCCAAACCTGCCTTTTGTTATCGAAGAACAACAGCCTACTGTGTCTTCCATTATTGTTGATACCGCGACCCCTTCCAATATAGCGACAACTGGCGAATTTATAGCGATATCTACCGGGACTCCCCAATTCCCCCACGTCGTTCGAACCGTAATACATCTAGACGTTCCCGTAAATAAATGTTTAATTTTTACCAGGGAAACAATATGCCAAGGCAAGATAGAGAATCTCGACCCATGATTGTGACTGCATTAGTTGGTAAGTGAATGAATGTAGGATTGCTTAGTTACACACATCAAAGCCTCATCATATATCTATGTATATATGTACGCAGCTGCATGTTAATTATTGTGTTTGTAACTGTTTCTTATTCTATTCACTGTTGTCTGTCATCTTATTATTGTACATGTATGTGTAATGTGTCTGTTGGGAGAGGCGTTCAAATAGGCTCTGCCTGTTCGCCGATCCCTGTTTCCTGGTGAAATAAATATACTGTTTAAATCAAAGCCTCATCAAACAAAGTCTTGTGTGAATCAATATTTCACTCTATTCATTACTTTCACTAAATTACTCATTCAGGACCAAATGCCATCTGAGTTGCATGTTACCAATAATTCTGGGGATAGATTTTGATATCCCGTATTCCTGGTGGAAGGAATTTAAGTGACCTTTGGATGTAACATTGTATGTTCTAAATTTGCCTTGCAGACATTTTAAAGACTGGCCGTATTACGAAAACTGACTGGATATAAGTCAAAACAGAAGAAAGAGACCACACATTTGAAGTGAAAACAATTTATAGACATTTTATACTTTGTAAACTGGGCCAAAAGTCATCATTTGTGCTAACTTTTATTTTTGGCGAACAGCTGTGATATGATTAGTTCGCATTTACATCATTCTTTGAAAGCTACTGTGCTGTGTCTGTTTTCCTTCATATATGGTTTTCCTTTATTACTTGAAATCACTCTGATGGACAGCCAACTGAATGCCAACATTGTGGTGATGGATATCACGTACTGTGCATTTACTTTTCATCAGGTGTACATTTCATGCAGTACACCTCCACTTCACCTCAGCTAAATACCTCCATTGCACCTCAAGCTGGATATTTCTTGGTACACCGCACCGGAGAGGTACACCTCGCCTGAGGTGTACTTGGGGGAGTATCGTAATATGCAATTTAGTATCTTGATACACCTCACCTGAGGGGTACACCTCGCCTGAGGTATAGTTGAGGTGTACTTTGGGAGTATCCGAACTAATCAGTTTTCAGTGCAAAAAAATTATGCAAATTAGTACCTCAACTAGTTGTACAACTCTTCTGTACCTTAAGTACACCTTACATACACCTCATTTCGCCCTCAGATTTTGGGTACACCTCATTGAGGTGTAGTTGTACACCTCATTGAGGTGTAGTTGAGGTGCTAATTTGCATATTTCGATACTCCTCAAGTACACCTCATCCACTCCTCAAGTACACCTCAACTACACCTCTAATTTTCTGGGGGTACACCTCAGAGCAGTAAGGGATACAAGGGAAATGGGAAGAGGTGCCGACATACTGGCAGAGCCACATGACTTCATGACAGTATGACAGCCACATGACAGTATAGTCTTCCGGTTAACCTATTCTAAAGCACATCCCAAGAATCTAACGATTCGAGATATGTGTTGTATCTCGGGTACGCTCTTATTGTACCTGTTCATGTGGCAACTTGGATGATATGACCACATGGCCCCTAGCACCGGCATAAGCGGCATTAGATACAAGTCTGGAGAGCTATGATGGGAATGCTCTGACAACTCGTACATTGGTAATTGGTGAGCTGTTTCACTGTGACAACTCGTACACTGGGGATTGGTGAGCTGCATCGTCGTCGGATGAAAATGACGGAATTTAACACAAAAGACTAGTCTGTAAGGCCCGATGTCGACCCAGCATGAGCTTCCACAAATGCCAACATATATCAAAGACCAAATGGTCTGTACAGGGGACGGGGCCTCGGGGACGAAATATCCACCAGCAGAAAAACCTACCTTTTCTGGAAACGGATCCATGGCATATAAATTCGAGTATGCGACCGGAAGACGAGACGATTCGCGCCGCATCTCTTACAATTACAACACATATAAGGGAAGTGGGAAGAGGTGCCGACATACTGACTGCGTCACATGACTTCACAGAATAGTCTTCTGGTTAACCTTACACATTTGTGTTAATTTGCGAACACAGTTATATATACCTTACTCTGACAACTCGTTTCTGTTTCGCTGTGACAACTCGTACATTAGATTGGTGAGCTGTATCGTCGTCAGATGAAATGACGGCATTTAACACAAAAGACTAGTCTGTAATGCCCGATGTCGACCCAGCATCAACTTCCCACAAGTGCCAACATATAAAGACCAAAAGGTCTGTACAGGGGGCGGGCCTCGGGGACGAAACGTCCACCAGCAGAATTTGTTCGCCATGGTGTATTACATATTTTAAATATATCCACAGACCGTGGTAATTGAAGTATTACACATTTGTGTTAATTTGCGAACACAGTTATATATACCTTACCATTTTCAGTTTATATATATGATCGAAAAGTGATGTATCGCACATTATTACATCGAAAAAACAATTTGTTCGCATGTGTCATATTTTAAATATATCGATGATACCAAAACCCCGTGTAAAACTTGACAATTCAGCTTTCCATTTCGAAAGAGGCAAAGCTCTTTATCGCTCTCGTAATTCAGCTTTACATCTCTGAGAATTAAAAGTAGGCCTAAAAAGATGGAATTCTAGGTATCGCCCCGTATTCCAGCTTTTCTGATTATTTTATGAAGCATGTATATAGGAAAAGAAGGGCGATCTACTCGTTAGATTTGTTTGGTCTAATTTTCAGTATCGCTGTCGTATTCTAAAAGGGGCCTGTGTCATAAATTCATGGTGGAAAGCGGATAGGGGCCCACATAGAACACCATATATGGAAGCGCTGTCGAGTTTATCTTTTTACTTCCAATTTTGCGAGATGGAATGCTAACTTTACAAGTGTTACCTTTTCTACTTTTACCGTCTATCACAATCTAAATGTTAGTTCGTCTTTAAATAATTGTTACTGCTCACACAGAAACATAGGGCCTATCATCTAAGTTCCAGCCAGCTCTTTCGAACCGGTCTACCGGGCGAGTCCGGTCGGTGAGCTGGGCGAGTCTGGCGGATGAATCGACCGTGTGATTCGGCCGTGCGATGGGCTTCATAACGTTACAGGCGCAGCTGATTGCGATACCGTTTTGCGCTTTCAACAACTTGTTTTCATGACAAAATACTACAAACTACCAATTGTCTTCTAGAGACAGTAATCTATGATCTATAGGTATCGGTCTGTCCTTTATAAGTACTGTTCTGTGTTGGTCTGTAATTAGGGTGTAGCAACTTCGACTATTTGGTTGGCTTCGACATTAGGGGTCACGTCCAATCGATCGAGGGGGTTTCTCGATAAACGAGTAAAACGATAAATATCTCGTCTCGAAGGGTCCCGGTTTATCTATCGATTGTTGTCCCGGTTTGCTCCCGATTTTCTCTCTAAGCGCAAGACCATCTCGATCCTCCTCGAAATATCTCAACATGCTTCGAGAATGGAATCGAGATGTCATCAGATGAAAGTTTGAAGCATTCAGAATGCGTATGCTTGGTATAAATATTGTCTGTCGCAGAGAGATTATTCTCGGCGAATACATATGCATTTAAATGAATTAAACTGAACATGAATCATTTAGTATTATTTTGTTATTCAGTCTAGAGATCTGTAGTCGCATACTTTCTCAGACAGCGTAATTCCTCTAAACGTTATGAATGGAAAGAAAGAAACATCGCCAATTGATAATGTATAATCTGTCTCATTATTATTGAGTTATTCAGAACCTGTTTTTTAGAATTTGAATCACTTTATAAGATACGTCCATGCAGGAACTGCGAATTGAAATAAATTATGCAAGTCTAGGATAAAATTCCATATGTTCCTCTGAAAGTTGATCAGAATGGGATTTCGTCCGTATATTCAGAAATAAAGAGACTACGAAGATCACAGGAGCGTCTGGGAATTCACTGAAAACCGGAGAATATAAACATAAACTCTCGATCGAAGTTTTCGCACAAACAAAACGCGGCATCTTTTATAGCAAAATGTATCTAACTGTTGGTATAAAGCGTGATTGCCCTCTGAATTGGGCAGTAATTATACTTCCATTATTTGGTTAATTTCCTATACATATAAAATCAGCAATAAATAATAGAACGTGAGTAAATTATCAAGCACCCGCCAACAGTGCATGCAGCTTCAAGTTTTCTCATTCAAAAACATTAACCCCTGTCCCTTCGCTGTTGTTCCAAGCCGGCGGACGGGTTTTCACAGACCGACTGTGGCGTGAATTATCAACACCTCTTGTTCCGATTGCCAGTATTTCCGCTAACCACTTCCAGGCAAGCTTATGTCAGAAATAAACGTTGTTGATATAATCTCCTTATTTAAACTATATCACAATGCAGTAATTTAAAAAAACTGGAATCTGCAATGAATACTACCAAATTATAAAACATATTACACACCGAGGTAATTCACCAGACAAGCTCTTAACATAGCTTTCATCTTTCGGTTGAAACGAATAAAATATAGAACAACAATTAAAATAACTCCTGCTTCCATACCATATTATCCAGATCATATCCAATTGGTGTGTCATTTATTCCGCGATGGATACTTGACAGATAAACAATCACTTATCGATGTGAGATGTGAGAGCAGTTCACTAAAATATATTCATAATTTGCTCATAATTGACATATAGATAAATTAGAGTTTCATTAATGCAATTCATTCATGGATTCACGATACCTCAGGACATAGACATATCGAATAAACGAAGAATAACATTGCAACCATCATAGCAAAATCATTTTCTGAATTATATTTTGGCCGCGATATACGTAGGCGACAAGCACCCCTATAATATGTAACCAGCGCATCACTAATCGCCCAAATTAACGGCAACAATACGCGGACATATTGAAACCGGGACCCCCTTCGAGATTATCGATAAATTTCGTAACCATCTCGAAAACCGGGACGTTTCGATCGAGATAGAACCGGGAGCAAACCGGGAGTTGTCGTCAGGGCCTCCCGGTTTCAGCCGAGAAATTTCTCGATCCATCTCCAAGGCATCGAGAAAGTGCCTCGATTAATTGGACGTGACCCCCAAGTCATCAGCCGACAAATACTTTGCGATTGAAATGACGAGTGGTGTACTAGGAATCATTGTGTTGTAATGACATAAAATGGCGGCAATAATCTTACCAGAAAAACGGCAAAAAATTGCATCGTCTATCTCTACAACCTGGAGAGTTGCCATGTTTAATCTCTCGCCGGAAGCGGCCAACCTAACTCCCATTACGTCTAACTCGTGAAGCATGATGGGAGGTGGGAACCCGACTAGAGAAGGTCCATTGAAATGCATTGCAATGAGGGTTCCCCATTATTTCAAAAATGTACAAAAATATGGCCTCAATTTCGTCAGGAACCATGGCAATCTCTATTGGAAATCACGAGTCGTGGGTTTCCCACATGACAATTTTATGGCGGAAGATTTGACCTTGCTCTCCTAGACCTCCATCTGATCGACGGAGGTAAAAAACTCAATATTTTGTATTGGGTAGTAAAACTTCATTTTTATATAAAAAAAACAAGCTTATGCATAACTTCGTTTTCATCTCAAGAACTGTCGAAATGGTTGCTGATTCATTATACATAGTATTTCTGCCATGCAATGCTTTTCGAATAGTCAAGTATTTATAATATTTACCATTGTAAACAAGGCAGCAGTATATTGATCACCCGAAGTTGAGCATTTAGCTCTAACGTGTCAAACAACACGTTGAACAACAATGGCATAGAACTTAACCGGAGTACTTAGGTTCAGATGATATGGAACATACCAGTTTCTCAGTTTCTCCAATGCAGCAGTGTGTATATATTGATCTTCAAGTCGTTCTCTCTAAACAATATTTAAAGTAAAATATTTATTCATTGGTACTCATTACCGCAAAATCATCCGCATGTCGACTGTCAAACAATGGGATAGGAAGATATCAACACGTGTTTTGCATTCCGTAGTGCCTCAAAAATAGATATGTTGATTGGTCAGAGTTCAAGAAACGAAGTCAGTCAATGAATAAGGCCAGACCCCAACCATCTACATTGTAAACCAGGGGTCAAAATTAACGCCTGTCTGTCGCCGACAGGTAGGTTGCTGGCGACAGGTACATTTTTTGTTACCTGACATTTGCAAAGTCCCCAAGCATGTGTGTAGAGTTGTTGTTGTTTAGAATAACGTACATCGTGTCCGATCAGTGAACAGCCGATGTTCCAGGGGAATAAATTCTGCACCCTTTTGGACCGCTCTTCACACAGCGGTGATACCAATAAACAGGCTTGATCGAAGCGTGGATGCAGCACCGCACCGCTGCACAGAAAATATATTTCCAGCGACATATTTATTCTTTTGAATCGATTCTCACATGAACTGACGATTATGTGAATTTTAAATCAATCTGATTAACTCAAAATGTTTGTTTTTAAAACGGAAAAATATGCCAAATACAGTGGCGGCAAATGAAAGCGACTGCGAGAACAGGCCTCTTGTTTTGTGGGACAACAACAAGTGACCATCAGACACCTTATTTATTCTCTGGAGTGGTGTTAGCACACCTAATATTACACCCCTTAAACGAGTCTAGGCGAGTGATGGGTTAACTCCCTTGATAAGCAATAAATATGTATCGAGTGCAAACCATTTACTCGGAATGTTCAAGCATTCCCTCAGATTAACACTGTACTTTATTTAGAACAATTGTGAGGGACGTTGATTTCGGATGAATTTGTTATACGTTCAGGTGACGTTTGATATTTATATTATGAACACGAGATGTCGCGGAATATGATTATTTTATATTGAATTATGGATGAATTTGACGCGGATACCATTATTGACCGAAGCAGGTGTTTCCATAAATATTGTTTGTACCTCGCGGATCGCTGAATGTTGGAAAATACCCATATGCGAATTTACAAATGAATCAATAGGGTGTAATATGTAAATGAGGCGTACTTGTAAAGTGTTGCTATTGCGTTCTATAAGAACAGAGTCCTGCTTTGGCAAATCGCTTTCTCCTCGGAGGTCACCTGAAAGGTACCATGTTTGCCTGAGTTGTTTCTCTTCCGTTTTTCCCCCCTTTTCTTTGGTTAAGAACAGACGGCAGTATAGTTGCCTGGTTACTCACCATTGGGTAGGAGCGAAAGTCTGTCGAATGCACTGGTTCCTCGGACTATTTTGTTTGGGGTGTCCTTCAATATTTTACTTTTATTGACCTTCTCCGGGAAAGACATATCTGACATTTTATTTGATTTGATGCTATCCGCGAGATCATGATTATTAGCGAAGTTGTTAGCCGCGAGAATTGTTAGCCGCGAGTACCTTTTTGTTCGTCGAATAAATGCATAGTATATATTTGATCTTACTCTCCGACTTGTGTTCTTCTATTGATTACGCCTTCTCTGCCAGTACCCTCGCACACCAGGTTACGACATTCTACCACTGAGGAACCCAGGTCACCGGAAAAACCTCCCGTTACATTTTGGTGCCGTGACCAGGATTCTTTGTAATAAGATATCATGTCGGTAACCTGGGGTGCGTCAGGAATGAAGAGCCGTGGTCAATGGGAGAATCCGTTTGGCTATGCTAGTCTTGAAGAGAGTGAGAATTTGAGAGGAGCCAGGGTTAGGTTTGAGAAGGAAACTGCTGGGCCCGATAAACAGTGTCGTTCAGCTTATGGAAACGGGGATAGCGATGAAGTAACCTGGGCTTGTGACAGACTGGATAGTTTGCTAGACACTCAGATAAAGCAGGTTAGGTCGCGAATTGGTGAGAATAGTGATGGTATAAATGGAGATGGTACTCAAACGACAGGCGGGGGTGGTATTAGATGGAAACATGAACCTTCTCGGATTCCTGAAGTTGGAAACAGGAACGCGTTTGGCGCCGAATCGGGAACTAGAAAACGCCAAATGAGTAGGCGAGAAAAGGAACCCGATAAATTTGACGGTCAATCCGTGCAATGGAAAGATTATATTGTTCACTTCGAGCAGGTGGCACAATGGAACGGTTGCACAGAGGGAGAAAAGGCGCAACAGTTAGCGATGACACTCAGAGGTGATGCACAAAAGCTTCTAGGAGATCTACCGATTGTGCAGTTGGAATGCGCGGTTTGACCCGAAGGAAAGGGAGGTATCCCATCGTTACGAGTTTCGTTCAAGAAAACGCTTGAGTAGCGAGTTTCCGGCTGATTACGGATATGCGTTACGGCGATTGGCATGTCTGGCTTTCCCAGATATGCCATACGTTTACCGCGAGATCAATGTACTCGAGCAATTCGTTAATGGCATTGGCTCCGCAGAAATCAAGGAACATGTAGTCTTTCGTCGCCCAAAGACACTCGAGGCCGCTATCGCTTTGGCCGTGGAATATGAGGCAGTTAAGGGAGTACGTGCAGCGCCGACGAAACCTAGAATTTATCTGGAAAATGAGACAACAGGAGTTAAATCTGTGGCGGCACGAGAACCTGATGATGATCAGCGTTTTCGCTCTATACAGGCTGAGCTAGCTCGTTTGAGCGCGGAAGTGAGAGAATCTTTTAGGCAGTTGTCCTCACTGCAACGGATTAGGGGCAGGGGAGAAGGCGGAGTAGGCGCAAATGTTGAATGCTATGTTTGTCATCGTTTTGGGAACCTTTCCTATGACTGTCCTCAACGAAGAAGACCCGAGTTGTCAGGTAGAAACTTTAAAGAATCTGAGCAAGGAGCAACTGGACATAGTGCGTTAAACTAGACAGGGTTGGATCTGTGGCCGAAGGTTCAGCCTGTTTTACACGTGACGCAAGATGTGGGCCAGCTGTTGGTATTTGTAGTGTGCAAGAGAATTGCTTGTTTGCCGAGGTAGTCATGGGGAAAGTTAGGATTTCCTGGTTGATACGGGATCGGCATTGAGTCTCTTGGCAATCGGGGTGTATGATCGGTTAGGAGAGGAAAGTCCGATCCTTCGGCCTGCTGCGGTTGCGATGACTACTGCGGATGGAAGTGATTTAGTAGTGCATGGCATGATTCATTTACGTTGTCATATTGGAGGAATTGCCTTCGAACATGAGTTCGTTGTAGCTGATACTGACCTCCCTGGGGTCCTTGGTATTGACTTCCTGGACCGTTATGACCATTCGAATTCCATTCGAATTTCTAAGGGAGTGCTACAGGTAGGGAGAGAAAGTGTGAAGTTCAAATTGTGAAGGTCAAATTCTCGAAGATGTTGTAGAGTGAAAATCTCTAAGAGAGTTGTCATTCCACCAGGCATTGAGAAATTGGTCACTGGTTATGTCGATGGTCCTGTAGAACGGGATGAAAATTTCATCATGGAACCATTCCAGACCTGGGATAAAAGAGGTGTCCTGTCAAGTGCGATAGTTGATCCTAGGCGGATAGTTTTCTCGGTAGTTGATCTCTCGGACCAGGCAGTTCGAATATTGAAGAACTCCACCGTCGCCAATCTTCAGGCTGTAAAATTAGATGGTCCCAGTAATGTCAGTGTAGTGGATGTGCCAATGCCGAAGCCTATACCTGAGCACTTGGTTCCATTGTTGGAATCCGCATCTCCTTCGCTTACTCTTGGACAAAAGCAAAGAATTGCTGGTCTACTGGGTGAATTCGTGGACATATTTAAAGCGCCGAACGGAAAGCTAGGGCATACCGATATAGCGCAACATCATATTGATACTGGTGATGCCCCACCAATTCGTATTCCTCCGCGTCGGTTACCTTTGAGTTAGCGAGCTACGGTAGAAATTGAATTAGAAAAAATGCTTGCTGATGGAATTGTCGAACCTAGTTCGAGTCCTTGGTCGTCGCCCTCTTTATTGGTCAAAAAGAAAGATGGATCAACACGATTTTGCGTAGATTATCGTCAGCTCAACGCCGCTACAGTGAAAGATGCCTATCTGCTTCCATGGATTGATGAGTCATTGGATTCGTTGGTAGGCGCTTGCTGGTATAGTAATGGATCTAGTCTCCGGATATTGGCAATGCGGTATGAAGGATGCTGATAAAGTCAAGACAGCATTCTCGAAACCCACCGGCCCCTATCAGTTTAACTTAAAGCCTTTTGGTTTATGCAACGCGCCAGCAACTTTCGAACGTTTAATGGAGCGCGTACTTCGATGGCTTCAGTGGAAGAAAAGCCTATGCTATTTGGATGACGTTATCGTTTTTGGCGACACCTTTGAGGCTGCGTATAATAACTTGCGGAAGTGTTCCTTCGGTTTCGGGCAGCAAATTTGAAGCTCAAGCCATCTAAATGTGCATTGTTCCGTACGGAAGTAACATTCCTAGGTCACGTTGTTTCAGGCAGTGGGATGAGCTGTGACCCCAGTAAAATCGACGCCGTAGTGGATTGGCCCAACCCTGATTCCGTTAGCGAGGTGCGTAGTTTTCTTGGACTGGTAGGATACTATCGTAAATTCATTCCCGATTTCGCCACTGTAGCGTACCCTCTCGATCAACTCACAAAACAAGGGGTTCCATTTAAGTGGACAGACGAGGCCTCTCTGTCATTCGAACGGCTAAAGAAACTGCTCGTTTCTGCGCCAATTCTGGCCTATCCGCAGATGGATGCGTTGTTCATTTTGGACACGGACGCAAGTCTGTGTGGAGTAGGGGCAGTGTTATCACAGGTACAGGACGGAGAGGAAAAAGTGATAGCCTATGGTAGCAAGACTCTTAACAAACATCAGCAGCAGTACTGCGGTACGTATCGAGAGCTCTATGCTGTAGTGTATCAAACACTTTAGACACTATCTGCTTGGACATCATTTTATCGTCAGGTCTGATCATGCTTCCCTAACTTGGCTTAGGAAGTTCAAAAATCCAGAGGGTATGGTCGCTAGATGGCTGTCGGTATCAGACACTTACGACTTTGACGTACAACATAGGCAAGGACACCTTCATGGGAATGCTGATGGGTTGTCAAGGAGGGCACATCGTAAATGTAAAAACGTAGAGTGTTTGGATTGTTCCACTGGCTGGCTTGACCCAGTCAAGGCTGAAGACTGAAATGAGTCTGAACCTGGTTCTTGTCAAGCCAAAAGCATTTTCCACTAAAGCTGTGAGCTCCAGGAGAGATGGGGAATCGGTGGTCGGCCAACACTGTTGACTTGAAACTTGGACACGAGAACAGATGAAGGGCTGGCAGGCGCAAGACTCTGCTATTAAGCAAATCTTGGAATGGAAGGGAAAGTACACCACTAAGCCGTACAGAAGTCTCTTAGGACCCCTGTCCAGGCGTACTAGGATTCTATGGAGTATCTGGGAAAAACTGGAAGTCCAAAACAATGTACTCTATTACCAGTGGCACGATAAGTTTACCGACGAAGTTAAACTTCTTTTGGTGGCGCCCGAGGCTATAAGGAGTAGAGTATTTCAGGAGTTGCATTGTAGTCGTACTGACGGACATCTTGGGAGAAAACGGACTTTGGAGTCTGTGCGCCGCAGGGTGTACTGGCCAGGAATGAGGGCGGATATTAGTTTATGGGCGAGACAGTGCGACATGTGTGTACGCAGAAAACCTGGTCCCGGGTTTGGCAAGTCGCCGTTGCAACAGTCCGCAGTCGCAGTCCTTTGGAGCGGGTGGCCCTTGATATATTGGAATGCCCAGAATCAGGGAATGGAAACCGGTACATTATCGTGGTCTGCGATTATTTTACAAAATGGGCCGAAGCTTACGCGGTACCGGACCATACAGCCATGACTGTGGGAGACCGCCTCATGTCGGAATTTATCTGTCGATTTGGTGTGCCACAAGTTATCCACTCCGATCAGGGTAGGGAGTTCGAGTCCCGGTTGTTTGAGCATATGTGCAACTTGCTGGTGCGAAAAAATCCCGGACAATGCCGTATCGACCGCAGTCAGATGGTCTGGTTGAAAGATTCAACCGCACCCTGTTGCAAATGTTGTCCATGTGACCATTCAGACTGGGATGACCATTTACCGTATGTGTTGATGGCGTATCGGACCAGTGTGCACGACAGTACCAGATGCACACCAAATATGTTGATGTTCGGTCATGAACTCCTGTGTCCACTCGATGTCATGGTGGGACATCCCTCGTCGCCTGGGTCGGATTTCTGCTCGTTGGAGTATGTCCGTTGGTTACAGTATGTGCAACAAAGGGCATTTGACTTCGCACAGGAAAAGTTGACAAAAGCAGCAGCTCGGCAAAAGAAATACTACGATAGGGGGGTTAAACCCCGTGTCTTTCTGGCAGGAGAGTATGTTTGGCGGTGGTATTCCCCTGCGGCAGGTTGCAAGCTCGGACTGCGTTGGATTGGGCCATGTAGGATAGAGGATATGTTGTCCTCTGTGGCCTATCGGATTAAGGATGGGCCATCTGGAAAACCTAAAGTGGTTCATGTGGATCACCTCAAACCATACGAGGGAGTTGGGGCTGAGGAAAAATGGACTGGGGGGATTAATCCAGATCAGGAGTGTGGAACACCTCCTTCGCTAGGCGACGACGGGGTGTGTAGTCCAGTCAGTGAGGTAGACAGCGCAAATTACCCGGTATTGAACGAGAGCTTGACTTCGGGAGAGGTGCCAGAAATGGTTGATACTTCTGGGAGAGGGGATACTAGGTCAACGGGGAGGGATGGTGTGCGTTGGTCTCGAGCAGACCGCCCTATCAGACTTCCCGTTAGGTATTCTCCTTAGACTGGTCTCATTATGCATGCTCCCTTGACTGTTTTTATTCATTTTGCTGATTTATTAAGAATGCCTTGATTCTTGTGGTGTGCTGTCCTTGATCGGCCATGGATATGGGCCCTACCGATGGAGGAGAATGCATTACATGAACCATGCTTTCATAATTATTAGATGTGAAGTATAATCCATTTTTTGAATTTTGTACATTTTAGATGGCAGAGCTTGATATTGACGTAGATGAGGCGGAGTTGTCTAGTTTAGACGACGACCTCAGACCAGAATGGGTGGAAGGGGGTATGC
This sequence comes from Hanleya hanleyi, assembly GCA_036873755.1. Lineage (NCBI taxonomy): Eukaryota > Metazoa > Mollusca > Polyplacophora > Lepidopleurida > Hanleyidae > Hanleya > Hanleya hanleyi. Next base: position 80,829 of record JAVTVY010029275.1, read on the forward strand.
GCAGCCGGGTTAAGGAATGTGGAGACCGGTTTTACACAGCCCTTAATAGCCTCTGGAACCACTGGAAGCTGCGGCATAACCCATATATAAGACGATTCTCCTGTCCGGAAGGAACATGTGGTTTTCGGCATGTACGGAAGGTGGATATGACCCGTCATCTTCGGTCCAAACATCTGTATACGGGGGAGCATGCCCGTCAAACCGTTACGGGGTTAACCGGTGAACTGGTTAAAAATGACAAATATGTAGATCCTGACGATGAGAGATGTCCGAAAAGAAAAAGGACAATTCACTATGAGGAGAGGGAGACGGCAAAGCGACGTCGGCTTGAGGTAGCCAACACTGCCGAGGATAAACCACGCCAACTCTCAGCAGAGTATAACTGCCGCGACGAGGAGGTGCAATTTGTGAGACAGGAGGATGGCACTAAGACAATGACCACGGTGGTGAAGCATTCCTGGATGCCAAAATTTAGAAAATGACACTCATTCATATTGTTGCAGGGGGTTTAGTATAATGTGGGGGGAGTGTGAGGGACGTTGATTTCGGATGAATTTGTTATACTTTCAGGTGGTTTGATATTTACATTATGAACATGAGGTGTTGCGGAATATGATTATTTTATATTGAATTATGGATGAATTTGACGCGGATAACATTATTGACCGAAGCAGGTGTTTCCATAAATATTGTTTGTATCTCGCGGATTGCTGAATGTTGGAAAATACCGATATGCGAATTTACAAATGAATCAATGGGGTGTACTATGTAAATGAGGCGTACTTTTAAAGTGTTGCTATTGCGTTCTATAAGAACAGAGTCCTGCTTTGGCAAATCGCTTTCTCCTCGGAGGTCACCTGAAAGGTACCATGTTTGCCTGAGTTGTTTCTCTTCCGTTTTCCCCCTTTTCTTTGGTTAAGGACAGACGGCAGTATATTTGCCCGGTTACTTACCATTGGGTAGGAGCGAAAGTCTGTCGAATGGACTGTTTCGTTTATTTTGTTTGGGGTGGCATTCAATATTTTGCTCTGATTGACCTTCTCAGGGAGACATAACTGATAATTTATTTGATTTGATGCTATCCGTGAGATCATTATTACTAGCGAAATTGTTAGCCGCGAGAATTGTTAGCCGCGAGTACCTTTTTGTTCGTCTGAATAAATATAGTATATATTTGATCTTACTCTCCGACTTGTGTTCTTCTATTGATTACGCCTTCTCTGCCAGTACCCTCGCACGCCAGGTTACGACATTCTACCACTGCGAATCCTCGAACCTAGGTCACCGGGAAAACCTCCAGTTACACAATAAACATATGACTTAGTAATCGAACACATTAAAACATACACACATTAAAACTTAGGTAACAGCCCGATTTCTCTTGAATAACCCAAGATGCAATCCTCTCTCACCCGACTAAAAAGATCTTCCAAAGTAGTCGCTCGATAAAAAGCATCTCTAACAATCTTAAAATCTATGCATTCGATAAGAATATGTTTCACCTGGAGATCTTCATGGCATGGAACACACCTTGGGACTGGCTATTTTTATAGTAGTTCGCGAGTTAAATCATATATGGCCGATTCTACATCGCCTGATCATGGTTTGATCGAAACGTTTCTGGCTGTTCAGATGAGTATAGCCTACAGTTTTTTGGAACTCGTGAAGTTTGTTGTTATTCACAGCATCCCATAACAATTGAAATGTTCAGCCGTCTCACATAAGTACAGATAGAGGACCTGAAATCGCTATATGGGATTCCAACCGGATCAATCTCATCATCTAGGGCTGCCGTAGCCATCCTATCAGCCTCAGTATTACCTTTGATGCCAACGTGACTAGGCAACCAACAGAACACAATATCAATTTGTTGATCAAATCTACAGTCATGTAGTTGTAGAATACTCAAGATAGTGGGATGAGTCGAAGTTCCACTTTTAATCGCTTGGAGGCATGACAGTGAATCTGAGAATATATTTTTGCCTTTTAGTGAAACCAATACCTTCTAAAGCCAACAATATAGCTTTTGCTTCTGCAGTGAACATCGAACTTTTACCTGGTAGTCGACAGGTTTTAGTTTGGGAACTAAAGATACTAGCACATGCTACTCTCTCTAGAACCATCTGTATGAATAGGCTTGCTAGGCTGTTTTTAAGGGGGTCGTTCGTAGGTCGGGAGATGATATTTTTGCGTGATTTGCCTCAATAAACTGTTTTACAAGCTACTGGTCTTGGTTTTCACATTTCTTCGTTATATTTGTGTAAAATAGCATGTTTTCAATCCCTGTCATATCGTATAACTGTCAAAATGCCTGAAAAGAGAAGAGGAAATGTCCAAAAATTGCTCGTTTTATCGCCGTCGATCGTCCCGTAACATTTGTCAAATGTCCACCATTTTGGTCTGTCTTTGCTCAGAATTTCCTGATCTGTCGTTTTACGCGGTTTACGTCATCGTATTCTGTGTATTTATTTATGAATGAACCTCCAAATAAGGTATATATGTACTATAAAGGTTACTACGAAAGGTCACTCAAACGACGTCACGGCATTTCATTGGATCATCCGGTCCTCATTATTATGCGTGGCCAATCGCGGTGATCGTCAATGACGCTATGCTTGAGCAGTGGTCAATTTCCGGTTTACATCCACATGGATTTGTCTAGCAGACAGCTCTTTCAAATTTGACTTTCCTCAAAGATTTTTTCGCCATCCGACGTCAATATGCCATCAAAAAAGTTCGGATCACTTCACAAATTCAGTGGTAAACGTCGCAAAGCAGCTAAACGACCTGCTAATGCTCAAGTTTCTGAGGATGGCACTGGATTGTCAAACTCGTCATCACAAAACGATCCAACTTCTACAGAGAATAATACTAATGCAGGTGTAGACACATGTAATGAGAATACTACTGTACTGTCACCAAGTGAAAAAAAAATTAAATTATTTGAGGAACCAAAAATTGATACTGACAGTGAGCACATTCATGGTTTCAGATTGGTGGACATATTATTTATTCAGAATTTAGTGGCAGGATTCAACTGCCCCCATTGTGGAGACAGCGACTCCTTAGACATCAGAGAGGACAGTTTCAGAGGTCTTTCAAGTACTTTTAGAGTTTATTGTCATACTTGTGAAGAGATTGTACATAGTGCTACGACATCAGAAAGCATAAATGAGGCGAAAGGAGCACCTGCAGTGAACAGACGTGCAGTTATCGCGATGAAAGAGTTGGGTTGTGGCAAGGCAGGGCTTGATAAATTAGCCAAGGTGTTTGACTTCCCAAGTTCACTAGAGAAGGAAGCCTTTGCAAAACATACTAAATTAGTTTCAAATGAAAGTGTCAATGTAACAGCTGATCATTTAGATGAGGCCGCGGCTGCAGTGAGAAAAGCCTACGAGGATTCCGACCCGTCTCTGAAAGACCAGGACGTAATAAACATTGCCGTCGCTTGCGACGGTACCTGGCACAAGCGAGGCTACACTTCACACTATAATGTCACAATTATCACCGACATTCTCACAGGTCTAGTTTTGGACTATGAAGTTATGTGTAATTATTGTCTTCTCTGCACGCGTAACAAAATGGACAAAGCTTCACAACAGTATAACGATTGGTATGCAGCTCATGAAGAGCACTGTACTATAAATCACAGGGGCTCGTCAAAAGCAATGGAATCTGAGACTGCAGTTCGGTTATTGGAGCGGTCAATTGAACGACACAAATTTCGCTACACCACACTTCTGAATGATGGAGACAGATCTCTCTACAATGAAATATCAGGAATGAATGATGGAGAAGGGCCATACTCAGAAAGTCATCCTGTAGAAAATGAAGACTGTATTAATCCTGTAAGCAAAAGGATGAAAAATGGACTAGATAAAGTCATTCAACAGGAGAAGGCGAGAGGGACACCAATAAATGGTAGGGGGAGGCTGACAAAGGATCGGGTTAGGGCCATGCAGAACTATTATGGAAGAGCCATAAAAGATCACTCAAATAATCTCGATGGGATGCACCAAGCCACATGGGCCGTTCTTTTTCACTACATTGATTGGGACGACCCAGAAATCCCTAAAAATCTAGACAAAAGCGTACATTGGCAACATAAGCACTGTGCAACAGGTCCCGAGTCCTGGTGTTGGTACAATCGTGAGCTCGCAAATGGGATAAAGGAACCCCAAAGAGGAGATCATTCTGCTCCATTATCTTACAAGATCTGCCAAGCAATCCTGGCAGTCTTTCGAAGACTGTGTGACAAAACTCTATTGAAACGATGTCTTCGCGGTGGTACACAAAATGTCAATGAGTCATTGAACGGCAAGATATGAGAGAGGGCACCCAAAGTAAAGTGTGCTTCATTATCTAGCATCCAGAATGCTGCAACTAGGGGGTTATTGAGTTCAACAAGGGTGCCCTCTATAACGCCAGGTTCAAACATGGTCAAACTGTGCAAATCTCGAGAATGGATTTTTGGCAAAATTAATTTTTCCTACCCCCATACCCCTTAAATGTCATTATATCTGTCATGAAATACCTCTCTAACTGTTGGCATAGGCCCGATAAAGTAATAAAATGTTATTAAATTGACTTACCATCATGAATTGTGCTGTAAATGGCCCATACTTGTTCAAAAAAGTGGACACGAATTCGCCAAATCATCTATGGCGTACAACACGGGACCGACTGCAGGAAGCTGGCTGAAGGATGGGAGATAAATCTGGCACACCAAAGAAACGATCCCCTGTCGTGTTTCTTTTGTCTGCATTGGGAAACCTTTGTTCTCCATCTGTTCGTGACCAGCAAACTCGCTCACATTGGCCAATTTTCTTCGGAATCTCCCGAGTGAAATATCGGTGAAATTCTCCGAGAATTTCCGATTGAAAGGCAATATATATATATTTAAATAGCCAATACAAAATCAATTACGCACCACAATGGATATGTTTGTACCTCCGAATTCAATATTGAAAAATACGGAGGAATATTTCCTTCATAAACTTGATTTTATATTGAATTTTATTTGAAATTTCTGCTTAATTAAAATATGCCCTCCATCATTCATTCAACAAATTTCCAGCCTGAACTGCCACCACCTTACTATAACTTGACAAATAATCGAAATTTATAATATTATGCAATTTTTAAACCAACAATCGTTTAATTTCCATGTTTGGATATGCATCATTTTGTTAATTTGATTTTTTTTTGAAAACCGCTGCGATTACCTCTCTTAGTTGGAACTCTTTTTGGCAATCAAATCTGACCATGATGAGAAGTCGATAGAGGGTTATCTAATCTGTCTGATTACAGCATGCATCCTTCAAGTTTAGTGAGTATATAGGTGTGCAAATGTATCCTTGGACGTTCTAACACTTGAGATGTATTTATTGCCGATCAAGCCAAACCATGCTATAAATTGCTCATGAAATAAAACAATAGCTGTTTTTTCGTTTTCAAATTCTGATACTTTTCACATGGCGACACTTTGAATGACGTCATATGGCTAGCCCAGTATAAATAGCCTGGTGCGATCTGTATTCTCTTTCAGTAGACCAAATTCTTGTGTATACAAGAACTGGGTCATTTCTGCTTTTTAGCTCGCCGTATACGAAGTAGGCGAGGTATTGGGAGAGAGAGGGAGAGAGAGGGGATAGTGATGGTGTCGGTGTTGGTGTCCAGTTAAGTTTTTATGTTTCGCACAACGTTAGACTCAAGCTGGAAGGTTAATGTTTTTTGTTAAGGCTGGACTTAATTTACTGCTTGACAGCAGGGGTAGGTGACATATATATATTCCAACTGGATACATATGCATGCTTTAACCACAAATCTGTACAATTATCACGCCTTCGATACCTAGCATATTTAGACTACATATATGTGAGCCCTCCAGCTAGGCACAATGTTTGGTTTTAGTCTACGGAATGATACCATCTTGTGTTCTGATGGATTGGACACTATCTATTTCTACATAGAATGTCTTCCTGTGATTAAATCAGTATCACTACTGTCATAGCATTGGAGGAACATTAAAATACCAGCTTCTGAAAGTTTTTCGCAGTTTACCATTGTGTCAGAGTTTTCTCCTGATCAGTGGTTCGTCCACCATGGTGATAGACCTAAAAAGTTGCTGCAACAGCTTAAACATAAGTTCACTTATTTTTGTTATGCCCCCGCCAGTGATGGCCGGGGGCGTTCATTGTTCGTCCTGTCGTCCTTCCGTCATTAACACCTCGTCATCTTAATTTTTGTGATTTGGCACTTGTCCAGATTATGCGAGGCACAGCGAAAAACTTGACTGAAACAGAATTTTTAGAATTATCCAAATTAGGCCTCCACTGACCAATACAGAACAGAACAGTGGAGGGGCAGTGTTGGACTAAAGCGGGATGGGAGACATACAATTTAAAAGCAATCTGTGATTGCTTCTTTCCTGCTTTGATATACAAACTGCACCTTGCAAAGCCATGTACGGTAATGCCTCCAATAATTCAATCACTTTTAAACCATGATTGAATTATTGGAGGCGTATGTTCTAGCTAGATACAAACGAAGTTTACTTTAGAGATATGGCAGCTGAGGATACATGTATAACCTCTGCTTTGAAACTGTTGGATTACAACACATATAAGGGAAGTGGGAAGAGGTGCAACTATTAAATACACACGTCAAAGCTGGAATTTTTCCCATCATGGAGTCGGATATTGAGGATGGCAAGACACAGCTGAAAAAGGGAGTTCGTCTGATGAAATCTAAAGTGCTCACTTCACAGTGCCGTATTAAAAAACATGCTCAAAATCTAGCACGTGAAAACATAGCCCTTAAACAGAGGATTGAAAGGTTGCACAAAGAACTCAAAACGACAAGCTTGAATCTAAGTTCAAGCCAGGAACTTTCTGATCTGTTCACGGATTATGAGGAAGGCAGTGTTGAGACAGTGTCTGACATACCAGTGCCACAAGTGATGTTATTGAGCACGCCCAGGAACCGACATCAACACCGAACTTTTGATTACTCCAAACCTGCTATGGATGTCAATTGTAGTGTTCATCTTATTCAGCAGTACAGAGTTAAGAGTTGTTATGCACTTTATAATATAGTTCATCTTTCAATCCAAATTCAACATCACTGACAAAGAAGTCAAATTTTTATAAACATATGTATTGTCATTGCCAGTGATGTGCAACCTGAAGGGCTCGATCTTTATGCGAAGCTGCATGTTATTGACAAAACCCAAAACGGCGAGCTGCCGGGTTACACATAACCCTTGTTTCCTTCTAGTGGGCCCAATATCTTCTAAAGCTGATAATAGAACTGTTGCTTCTGCAGTCAATATGGAACTTTTACCTGGTGGACGACAGGTTTCAGTTTTGGAACTAAAGATAGTAGCACATACTACTCTCCCACCATCTTTAGAACCATCTGTATAAATAGCCTGATTTGATCTGTATTTCTCTCTCAGTAGACCAAATTCTTGCGAGTGAAATATCTACTTCTGGTTTAGCTAACTGCCATGGTGGGGCTGGCAAGAGATCGTTAGATAAAATTTGACCAACTTTAATACCAGCTGCTACAATGTGTCCGAATAATCGAGGGATTCTTTAAATAGAAATCTGCGTACTGAGGGTTGATAACACAGGCATGAGAATTTGAGCAGTTCGAACGCAGTTTTGGGATATATTGCAGCGAAAGTTTAATCCTTCGAAGTTCTAAAGGAAATTCATCAGCTTCGACATACAAGCTTTCTTTAGTCAAGATGGTGGGACAGACTGGAACCTTGCCGCCTGAGTTAGGAATCATAGCCTTTTGCAGCAAGACATACACACTGTGCGGTTGGAGGCGAAATCGATGAATGGCCATGTTTGCGGTATATCATTGAGCTGCCGTTATCAAATCCTCATTGATAATACTCATTGAGAGAGAATTAAAGTTTAACGTCTCGTTCAGGAATATTTCAGCTATAAAGCGACAAAGTGATCAACACAACACACCAAAAACAGGTATATACATTAAAACTTATTCAACAAACCGATTTCTCTCAAATAACCGAAATACAGTCTTCTTTTACCCGAATAACTTTGTTATAAGTAACATAGAGGACTTCGTACACTCAAATTCTGCTAGTTTTGGCCACATTTCCCCCTCTCCCCCCGCCCCCCTCCCCTATACCTATAGATACCTATATCTAATGAAAGGCATTGTATTACTAGAAAAAACCCAACAGAACGCCTTGCGTTAAGCAGCAATTATGCTGTAGTCCTTCGTTGTTGTGTTCCTTAAAGCCTTGTCCATTGGATGCTACCAATCGCGAGAGAATTAATGGCATATTTCATTATAATGGGTACCAATTCCAGTCATTTTTATTTCAAGCCGGAGATCAGCAAATAAAATATTAAATTGAGCATGTTTATATTCAAATTATACTTTATTTGTTATAGATATATAAAAATTAATATTACAGAGAATGGTTAGTTTGTTTGGTTAATTTCAGAAGTTAAATAAACAAAAATCATGATTTTGGACGGACAAAAAGTCCCACCGCTTTTACAGTGCAAGTTCTGCAGCAGCAAAATATCTTTTGCTGCTGTTATTTACAGCAATAAAGCATTTCATTTTGTTGATATAGTTCAAAATTATTGAGAAAAATAATAATAGTTATGATTTTCTTGGAAAAATTGAACCTAAGAGTTAAACAATTTTCTGTAATAAAAAAACAGTTGCATCTGTCCAGGTACACTTTTACTATGGATGGAGAACTTGCCACTTATATCAACAGAAATATTCCCTTTTGCGTGAATTTAAAAATATATATTCGTAATTTAGCACCCACACAGTGACTTTTGTATGATAATCAGTGGTAATTATTGTTAATAAAAATGGTATAACTTCTTAGATTTTGCTAACGTTTCCATGCAAAATATCTGCCCAACTATCCGAAACGTTCGATACATCTGTTTTCTGTTGTCCGCTCCGCTTACACGTCAGATCCGCAATTTATATCAACCGCAGGTTCGCGCTCTGCCATTTTCTTTTCGGTGGGCAATCACGTGTCGAGCTGTTTGACAATCTGAAGGTGAGAGAGTATTTTCTTTGCAGTCTGTCCGAATATGAAACGTTTGCAGCGTTGAAACGATAGCAGCGACATTTATCGAACTCTCATGTAAATGATGTGTGAAATGGTTCGAAAGAAGTAGAAGATGAATAGACACTTCAAAAACGTTATATGTAATAATCCCGCTCTGTGCTTTTTTGTTACTTAATAAGTATTGCTCCGTAGTTTTTTACATAATATGTTTTTGTTACTTATAAGTAATAATCCCCATTTTGGTACTTAATATGTGGTATTCCCTGTTACTTAATATCTAATGTTCATTGTTTTGTTATTTAATACTCCTTGTGTTCATATGTAAGTTCTATTTATAGAGCATCACCTAAGTTCTATTTTTAGATCATGACATCATTGGGAAAACCCTTAAGGTCGGAAGGGTGACCTTTTGACCTGGATGTGACCTTGACCCGCGCGCGCGCGCACAATCCCGGATAATCCGCGCGCGCGTCCGGATAAGACGCGCGCGCTGCGTGCCGGCCCCGGTGGTACATAATGTGTAGTATCCCCTGTTACTTAATATCTAATGCTCATTGTTTTGTTATTTAATACTCCTTGTGTTCATATGTAAGTTCTGTTTATAGAGCATCACCTCAGTTCTATTTTTAGATCATGACATCATTGGGAAAACCCCTGTTCTATTGTTATTGCCTGCTCCTTTGTTAGTTCTCGACAAGTACAGACTTGCATCTATGCAGAACCATACATTTCCCATAAACAAAGAGACATATGGGAGTTAATAAACAAGTTCAGACTTGTCCATACCTATATATAGGTTCGCGTATACATCCCTCTTCATTCACCATGCTTCAATACCAGATAACCCTGATCAAGCTAAAAGCAGCATCTGTCGCGGCTAGTTTATTACTCATAACATCACTTATCGTGCTGTCCCCCGTTCATACGTTCTGTGTAAAGTACATTCAATCGTACAGCATCTGGTAATCGTTAGTCCATACACATCTATCTGCTCAGCTAAGTTCGCGCCTTAAGTGTGCTTTCTTTGACACACACACAAATTTTACTTTTTCAGCACTTTTCATCAGTTTCTTTTAAGTCGTTTTTATACCATTTCAAACATCATACAATTTGCTATTTACATATCACAAAAAAGTTCATTTTTTATTCTCATTTAACCATCATATTGTCATTCGCAACGCTGTTCATATAGTTACGGCCCCGTTTAATACTTAAAATATATCAACAACAAACACAGCTAGCAATTTTATCATCAACTTAACATATTTTTAGCCCATGCTTTCTACCAAGTCCGCGCGCATTCCATAAATATAGTAGACATTTTCCACATCTCCACACTTCCATTTCACGATGGCAGACAGAGGAGCAAGACGACTCAGAAGATTAAGAATGGCCAAAATTTTCATCCATTTAAGGCGCATCAGTCGAAATGAACGACCTGTCGCAGAGGAAGATAACAGAGAAGAATGGGGAGTTTGCGTCATCTGTTTGCATCGACGTGTAAAAATACTGTTCTCCCCGTGCTGCCACATCTGCACCTGTGAGAGGTGTTCCCTAACGATGCTTAACAACGTCAGATTCCCCGATTATAGATGTATCCACACGCCAGTGCCCTGCCCAATTTGCCGGCAACATATTCGTCGCTTCCTCATCATCTTTATATAATTCCATGTAGGAATTCCAAAGTCCCTTTTCAGGGCCAACCAATATTCCCGAAAGGGTGACTTCTATCAAGAAGTTAACCCATCTCAACTCACATAATGTTACAACAGGCGGCTGGTTAACAGGTCAACTACCTATGTGTCAATACTCACCACATCTGGTGTTATGTATGCTCCAAATTAACTAATTAATATAATTAGTAGCCACTCATTAGTGTAAAACAAATTGGTAGGGGGTTTTTTTCATCGGAAGGTGGGCTCATAGGTGGGTGGGGGGAATTTCTGACGTAGGTGTGTTAGTAACCCATCTTACATTAACGCCGGGGAATCCTACCAGACATATATAGAATATTACGTCAAACTTGCTTACCTGGCTTTGTAGCACATCCCATCTCTCTCCACCCACCAATAGGACTATCTGATCGTATCCTTGTATAAAACAAGCACATAAATTCAATGCCCATCTTAACAAAACCGCGCGATCCAAACATCACCAAGGTGTATTCCACACACTGCAGTTTATCACCATATTTCATTCCAATAGGATTATCTGATCGTATCCTTGTATAAAACAAGCACATAAATTCAATGCTCATCTTAACAAAACCGCGCGATGTAAGGAGTTGTTCAACTGGTTTCTAAAGACATAAATAATACGCTATTTACTGATAGAGTTTTTCTCAGCCACGGTTGCACTGCATATCTGATTTCAAAGCAAAACAGCTGTGCTGACTAAATTTGGGACACGGGCTTATGGAGTTCCCACGTTCATTGAAAATATAAATCTACTAGCTGCTCATAGCGTCGCCGGCATGAGGTTAATCATTTATTTTAGTATGTGACATCGACTTGAATGAAATACATCTGCAACCTCAAACATCCCAATTTTCTCTGCCTGTACACACTCTTTTACCGCTTTTATGTGTTTACTCACTCTCTCCCCAGCAATCCATGCATGCATGTTTTGTTGGGGAATTTTACTTTGCTGTGTAAAATCTAACATTCAAGCCCACATATAAAACCGCCCATCCTCATTCATATATATATGCGCCAATTCTATCATCAGTATTGGAGTAATGCAGTTCACAATGTCCAATCCTGTAGTAGAATTATGTTGAAATTATTTCAATACGGCCAAATCAGCCAAGGTAGGGTAATAGTTCTACTTAAGTTTACAAATCACATTTTAACTCGCTACATGCCACTGAGTGCATTGCTATAAATATATTACTGCTACTTTATTACATTTCTAGACACTGAACAATTAATGCACAAGTTGTAAGATATCAGCATCTTATGATAATTGGTTTTCTACAAGTTATTCAGATATAAGCATCTTGATATCAGCATCTTATGATAATTAGTTTTCTACAAGTTATTGATGGAATATTAGATATTGCATAGTCTTGATGTCATATATGATGCCTGCCTGTATGGGTTTATAACGTTGCATATTATAGCTATGGCGGGTCGTAATACCCCGGTAAATGTTTTTATTTGTTTGACACTCCAGTGTCCTATTTGCATCGTTAAAAATATGGAGGGATGTTTTTGACCCAATTCACAAGTCTGTGTTTCCCAGTTCTCATCGTTTAACATGCTGTGAGTGTACTTGATACTCCCGTAATGTTTTCTTTTGTGTTTACGAAATTGCATGTTCGTGATTTGAAATGTCCAAACAGTACTGAAAAATATGTTGTTATATCGGTCAGTCGATGGTATAAATATACAGTCTGATTTACCTAGAGCAGACAATTTTGAAACTCCGTCTCGAGGAAATGTATCAGAAACTTTAGGTCTAAATTTAACGTTTAGGGGCTGTCTTTGTTTGTCATTTGACCATCGTCTGTACCACCTTTGATGTCAGAAGTCTGGAATAAAATCTTCAACATCGTAACAACTTGATGACGACTTTCTTGATGGAATTTCTTGAGGCAAAAGATACAGGGCTATGAACTTCTTTCAGACTGCTGTAAAGACCCAGCAGCGAACTCGCAAGCTAGTTCTGGGTACATGTAAAGTTGCCCGGTCGCCCTAACCAAGTCAGGCTATCAACTTACCGGCACTAAAGCCCGGGTTAGAACAATAATATCAACATCTTGACGACCAAAAAGTTTACAAAGTGTATTTTAGCCAAACAAAGGAATTTCATTTTCACAAAATGTCAGTATCATTTTGCTATTGGCTATTGCTATTTTACGCACACATCATTCTATTTTTGACTATCTCCACGGGGGTGTATATTTTCATCCAATCCAATGGATGGTATTCCTCAACATTCTAAAGTAAGAAACAATCAAAACGCTAGACGTATATAAGCTAAAAATAAGAACAATCAAAACGATTCATTTTTCTAAGTATTTCTAGTATGTGACACCGACTTGAATCATAATCATCTGCTGTGTATAAGTTAGTGCATACTGAGTAAATGTGAATGCATATTGAGTAACAGAGTATATACCGAGTAACTTTGAGTGTTTTGAGTATATATTGAGCTACTGAGTATATACTGTTACCGCCTTCGCAAACATCGGTGGAAAATCGTTACATCATTGACGTGAGGCCAACATCCCAATTCAACGATGGTGCTCCCGTTGAATTTAAGATATCAGGCCAGGGGTTAGATTATCTCGACCTGAAATCCTGTCGACTCTACGTGAAAGCTAAGGTCGTGCACAGCGATGATACCCCGTTGATCAAGGATGAAAAATGCGGCCCTATCAATCAACTGCTACAGACCATGTGGTCACAAATTGATGTATCTATGCAAGGTAAACTGGTGACGACCATAGACAATGGTTATCCATACAAAGCCTACCTTCAGACCATTCTGAATTTTGGTGAAGGCGCTAAAGAAACGCAACTACAGCTTCAACTGTTTGTAGCTGACAAAGGTGATAATATAGATACCACAAATCCTGCAATAGGTGCAAATGCCGGACTTAAAGAGAGACAGAAATTCATCGCCGAGAGTAATGTTTTCGAGATGGAAGGAAACCTCATGCAGGACGTGTTTAAACAACACCGCTACCTGCTAAACAACGTTGATGTATACGTGAAGTTGTACCGGTCGTCGCCCCAGTTCATCTTCATGGCAGAAGCCGAGATTCCACCCTACAAACTCGTTATTGAGGACATCAGCCTAAAAGCTTACAAAATACGCGTCAAACCTGGTGTCATACTCGGACACGCCAAAGCTCTCGAAGACAGTTCCGCGTTTTATCCCTACCAGAGCACGCAGGTTAAGATGATGTCCATAGCCGCTGGACAGACCCTCTTCCGCTGGGACAACATGTTCCAGTCCGTTTTCCCCAGCAAACTGATCGTTGGTTTCGTATCTTCCAAGGCCGTGGGAGGGGACTATAAAAAAACCCTCTGAACTTTCATCACTTTAAGCTGACAAATCTGGCGGTAAACATGGATGGTGTCACTTGCCCGGACGAGGTATGATACCCATCCTTACACCTCGCAGTTCACATCGGCCTACCTCACCTTATTCGACGCTATAGGTCAATACGGAGAAAACTTTGAAAATAACATCGACATATGGTCTTACACGAGAGGCTACACGCTATACACCTTCAACTTGGACCCTACCTTAGCCTCGAAAGATCACATGCAAGTGTTGAAACAAGGTAACCTTAGACTGGAAGCGGTCTTCGGAGAACCACTTCCTGAAACCGTGAGCTGTATCACCTACGCAGAGTTCCCAGCCCTGATAGAGGTTGATAAGTCGCGGAACGTCATAGTCAATGCACCATGAATACCAACGAGCTACTCTGCATTATTCGCGCCGATCGCACGCTGCACGCTCGCGTCCGCGGGGTGTACCCGGCGGATAAGATTCCAAGCCACGTGTCTCTGACACCGTCTGCGTATATCGTAAACACATACCCGTTTATTCTTCCCGATGAACATTGGGTAGTACTCTACTTTTCCCAAGACAGAGGCACATTTTTTGATTCCTTGGGTAAACTACCAGAGCATTACGGCCATCGCTTCGCTTCATTTCTCGAAAACAATTGTAAAACTATTTCATATAATGACAGAGTGCTTCAAGGAGATCAATCATTAACCTGCGGTCACTATTGTATATACGTGTTACTCCAGTTAGCACGAGGTGTATCTCTTTCCAGCCTCCTGACGGACTTCCATCAAAACCATTGTCATAATGATTGTTATGTATATAGATTTGTAACGCGACATTTCTCATATTGTATTTCCAACACACTTCAAATGTATTGTAGCTGTTAATTCTTTCAATAAATTGGTTTCTTAAACCACACCTCTACCGTTTTTAAAATTTTTATATAAAGTGCGAAGGTGAATATAAAAGAGCTGATCTTTTCATCCTGGTCAAGGCACGATGGATCCGGGTACATAGAAAACCTCTTTATCCCGTGCCTACTTTGACACATCCGATGTTGCTTCGTTTACAGGCCCTGTCAAGCTACGCAATATTTTGCGTAAACGAGGGTATAACGTTCCCCTAACCGATCTGAACCAATGGTTGAGCGATCAAGATCCTTACAGTTTACAGAGACCTATTCGATATTCATTTAAGAGAAATAGAGTGGTATCAGCTGGAATTGACAATGTGTGGGACGCCGACCTGGCTGATGTTACCAATGTATCATAACACGATGACAACATGAAGTTCCTACTGTTCGCTATAGACGTCTTCTCGCGTTATTTATGGATCGTTCCTCTCCCCAACTAACAACATCATTCAAGTGTTGCGGGGTTGGAATCCATTTTAAAGCAAGGTAGATCCCCAAAATATCTTAGAGTCGACAAAGATAGTGAATTCAATAACCGATGGGTGAAGGCCTACTTGACGAAGAAGGGAATTAAACCTTATGTCACACATAATGAGAAGAAGGCCAATTATGTGGAGAGTCATCAAGACGGTTAAGAACGTATTATATAAGTATTACACGCATAAGCCAACCTACCGCTACCTGGATGTTCTTGCAGACGTAGTGGGGGCCCCCTACCGCTACCTGGATGTTCTTGCAGACGTAGTGGGGGCTTACAACCGTCGGCAGCACCGATCACTAAACGAGAGAGCTCCAGCTGACATAAACGAGCATAATGAAGCCATACTCTGGAAAGAAATGTATGTGGACACTACACAAACTACACAGAAACAGCCCTTTAAATTGAAGGTTGGTGATTCTATTCGTATTTCACACGTGAGATATGTATTCCAACGGGATTATCAAGCCAAGTGGACAGAGGAACTCTTCAAAATTTCAAAACGGTTTCGTCGCCAAGGGCTACCCAAATACAAACTCATAGATTTCATGGACGATGAAATACAGGGGACATTTTATCAACAAGAGCTTCAGTTGGTCAATAAAGATGTTGATGCATTATGGAGGATTGAAAAAGTACTCAAAACACGACGTCGTCGAGGCAGGGTGGAAAAACTGGTGAAATATGTCGGGTGGCCAATCAAATTTGCTAGCTGGGTGGCTCAAGAAGATATTGAAGCAATCTAATCATAAAGCTCTAAGGGTGTCAGCAAGTGTGTAGAAGTGTGGCGCTAAGTACACGACTGTATATAAACACCTCAACAACAGTAAGTTCCCCCCTAAACATTGGTTAATATTTTCTAAGATATTTATGCGATTGTAGCGAGATTTCTCATAGAGCATTAGTGTGACCAGCGCAACGATCAGTGAAAATGATTACCCTGTAGGTGATGCTATGCCTGAATGAACATGAATTCAATGCAAGACGGTCGCATTTCAAAAATTGCAAAACAGATTATCAAAGACAGATTTTATTCAATCACGAACACATCCTAACAGTTAGAGCAAGGAGAGTGATATCCCATCACACGGTTTGACTAGAGCAACAATCGCTGAAAATGATTACCCTTTACGTGGTGCTATGCCTGAAAGAGCATGCATTGAATGTAAGACAGTAGCATTTCCATAAATTGCAAAACAGATTATTAAAGACAGATTTTATTCAGTAACGAACAAACCCTAACCGGTAGAGCAAAAACAGTGATATCCGATCATACGATTTGACCAGAGCAACAATCGAGGAACACACGAGTTGACCAGAGCAGCAATCAGTGAATATGATTACCGTGTAGGTGGTACTATGCCTTCACCCTGTCAGGCCTGGAGGGCCATTATAGCCCATCCTACCAAACTTTCTCTCCTATCTCAGGAGCAACAACTAAATAAAAGCAGATTTTGTACATGTAGTTTGTCATATTGGGGTGATTTTGAACGTAATTGCATACTCCCAGAGCAGAGGATCATGGGTAAATCACTGAAACTTTTGGGACCTGTCGAGGTATGGGGGGCTATTTCGCCTCCCCCCCTCAATAGTTTTCTTTCCTCTGGAGATTGGATGCTGAAACTTACCACACTACACCACGCTCTACCACAACATGATGCAAACATGACGTCATTTTCAAAAAGGCATTTTTGGTCGATTTTTTTGTCAGATTTTTCGAATTTTTTTATTTATGTATTTTTTGTGTGCAAAAACTGCATGATAAATTAGTAAATATAGTCCGATGGGAAATAAAATCATTTGCACCCACTTTTCCGCGAGGAAAAGCAGAACGTTTGAAGAAAAATGATGAAAACATCACTTTTCTGGTACCTCACACGGCCGCCATCTTGGATTTACCCATGATCCTCTGTTCGGGGGATATGCACATACACTGTACGTTCAAACTGACCCCAATATGACAAACTAAAAAGTCTGCTTTTATTTTTTTGTTGCTCCGGAGATAGGAGATAAAAGTTTGGTAGGAGGGGCTATAATGGCCCTCCAGGCCTGACAGAGTGAAGGCATAGCACCACCTTCACGGTAATCATGTTCACTGATTGCTGCTCTGGTCAAACCGTGTGATTGGATAGCACTGTCTTTGCTTTTGCGATTAGGATTTGTTAGTTAATTAATAAAATCTGTCTTTGATAATCTGCTTTGCAATTTATGGAAATGCTACCGACTTGCATTCAATGCATGCCCATTCAGGCATAGCACCACGTACAGGGCAATTTTTTTCACCGATTGTTGCTCTGGTCAAACCGTGTGATTGGATAGCACTGTCTTTGCTCCACCTGTTAGAATTTGTTCATGATTGAATAAAATCTGTCTTTGATAATCTGTTTTGCAATTTTTGAAATGCGACCGTCTTGCATTGAATCCATGCGCATTCAGGCATAGCGCCACCTGCAGGGTAATCATTTTCACTGATTGTTGCGCTGGTCAAACGGATACTCTGTGAGAAATCTCGTTACAATCGCATAACTATCTTAGAAAATATTAGCCAATGTTTTGGGGGGAACTTACTTTTGTTGAGGTGTTTATATAAGGTCGTTTGTGAACCATTAGTTCGTATATCATGTCGAGTACGTGTACGTTCTGTCAGAGAACCTTCTCCCGTCGTCACAATATGCTCAGACATATGTGCCTAAGGCATAGTCAGGAGACACCCCCAAATCCCGGTCCACCAAGTGGACTAGAGCATCCCTTTACCATGATGGTCAGCGGCCCTACTGGATGTGGCAAGACATCATGGGTGATGAAGTTCTTGGAAGAAAGTCCAATCAGCTATACCCGTATAGTTTGGTGCTACAGCCAGTGGCAGTCCGCCTACGAAAACATCTCTTTGAAGAATGTAACATTCGTGCAGACATTGGAGAGGCGTATTACTTCGACCCTGATGAGATCAACGTGGTAGTGCTCGATGACCTGACGGGTGTGGCTAAGGGAGACTCACGCATCGCCGATCTCTTCACGAAAGGATCGCATCATCGCAATCTGTCCGTCATCTATTTAACCCAAAATTTGTTTCCGCAAGGGAAAGCCTCTCGCGACATTACTTTAAACTATCAATACTTCGTACTCTTTAACAACCCTATTGACAGACAACAAATACAGCTCTTTGGACGACGTATCTATCCCAAACACGCAGAGTATTTCATGGAGAAATATGAAGATGCTATATCCACCCCTTACGGTTACCTCTTGATAGACCTAAAGCCAACTACACCCGAAAATCAACGACTGAGGAAGGTTGTTGCATCACAGGTTGGAATGGGACTTTTCACCAGACAAAGACCTCCGTGGTACACTACACAAAAAGGTAAAGGAAGTAAACGTCTGAAGCGTAAAGGTTATGGAGAGCCCATCCATAGTGTGAAACGAGAAACATGGAAAAGGCTGTTCGGTGTTCCTTCACGATTGATGTTCAATGACAAAATTAATGAAAAGGTCGCACATTATAGGAAGAAGGGATATACAGCAGACGAGGCCATAGACTTAGCAGTGGAGACATATACACCTCAGATGACTAGAAAAATGTGTCACTTATGTTGACACGGTGACGGGTATGAAAACTTTGGAATCCGATAGTATTCATACGGAGTTAATGAAGACTTGCCTTGAGCTGCAGAAATTACATAATATAGACTTTGCTGAGGCGATGACGCAAAGCATCAAACTGAGATGGCACCTATTCAAAGATTTATGTAAAACACGAGAGGGTGCTTAATGTTATTTATTCCAATATGTAACATGTACATAATCATTATTTCTGAGAAACTATATCGATAAATAAGAGGTTCTTTTATTCTAATACGTAATGATGAATAATATCGTTTATTCTAATACGTAACATGCAATACACAAGAGGATAATTATTATTGATTCATACATATTTACACATGTTTCATGGTTGAGTGTAGCCATGTGCTACGGTATGTACACCATCGTCCAAAATATAGCGCTTGTCATCAAAGGGACAGAGGCTTTGTTTGTTAACAGTCAGACTGTAGAGATGATGATCCATACTTCTAATTTGATTCATGCTTGTACGGATACTTTTTCGATTGAATAAACAGTCTTTATACATAGCATGTCTTAATTTTTTCTTGATGGCATAGTTGGTAATGCCTTTCGCCGTTTTCTTCTCTTCCCCGTTGTAAAGTAAACTATACATTTTCGGTCGAAGCCCGACAAACTCCTGAACGGGTAGACCTCCGCATTCATCTCATGTAATTGTTAGGTAGGAGAGAGTTGTAGTCGGCGAGGTATGGGTTGTTCGCTTTGCTATACCTGTTCGATATCATGGATATCCCTCCACGAATACCCTTTTCTATCATGAGGTACATGTCTATGTCATCCAGGGGCTGTAGACGAACGCCGGTCATTTTCAACATGGCGTCCCAAGGGAGACCTGGGGAGGTGTAGTAATGGACAGGATCCAGATGATAATAGTTCATACACATGTCCCTAAAGTTTTCGAAGACATCGGCCAGCAGCAGAACGTCCGATTTTAAATACAGGTCATGGTGGTCACCTAGTGATTGAATATTAAACTGGGACCATACCGTGTGTGCATGTCCATAATCACAGTCAGAAATAGACTCTTCTCTAAGATCGTTGTAGAATGCGTCTTGGGTGGAGAGTTGAGTGTCTGAAAACTTACTATCATCTGTCAAATATCCATATGGGAAAACCCGTTTTCTCAGTAATAACTGTCTCTGTTTGGGATGGGAAAAATGTCTCAGCAGGTGGATGAACTTGTCTTCACCATCCTTGGATAGATTTTCAACTAATGTTTCGAGGGAGGCGTTGAGAAATTGTAGAGAATCCAGAAATCTTAAATTGCCTAGAGAGAAAGAAATATACTTCTGAAAATTGTTCGGAATACAGGAGATATTTCGGGTCTTGTATTTCCCCCAGGATGCTACAAATAAGATGACCATCGTAGCCGCGTGTGTTGTGCAAAATAACGGGAATGAAAAACTGGCGCTTCTCTTGTCGGGTAGATCTTCTGAAGCGGTACTGCAAATTGCACTGGTTGTGAGCAGGTCCTCGATATCCCCCAGACAAACGACAATGATCGCGCACTCGATCGGTGTGAAGTTCTTTCTCGCAAATATGGCAATGTATAGCTTGTGTGAAGGAATGTTGTTCCTCTCGAGTGAGCTCCATGGGGATGACGGATTCGAAGATGTTGCATATGCGATCATCTTCTTCTATGAGACGATCCAAAAATGTTTCCACCACATTGGGACCACGGCAGACAACTGCAGGAGTACTGTATGCCGGTAAGCTGCTAACCACCGTATAACAAAATCCTGACGGTTCGTGTTGTTCGTATTTCGTGGTGAACCCGGACTGAGAATGTATTTTCCGCGTGAAACACTCGAAATCAGCAAAGATGACAAAGGGCACGCGGAGTTGCTTGTTAATATTTTTGAATGATAACCATTGTTCTTCCATTGTTTCTGGGAGTTTGATCCGTTGGGGTCCATGAGGAGAGCAGTGAGGGAGATGGTCACCAAGCACGCGTTGGGAAGAAAATCCGTGCAGGCAGTAATTGCAATAGAATTGCTTACCGTCGTGTTTTGTACGATTACCTAACAGACGACTCATGTTTTTAATGAGGCAAAAGTGTCTCTTATCTTCCTTGGTAATGAGAAGCAGATTCACATGGGTGTCAAACCGATGTTGCGTAATATGCAAGGGGAAAACTTCTCTATCATAGCCGAAAACATTGATGGATTGATTGGCGACCTGAGATAGCGACATGGGAAAAGTGATACCATCAACATTCAATCGTCCATGTAAGCTATATAATGCTCAGGGCGATTGCGGTTATTTTCTGCTGGATAGAGGGCTGCCAAAATAGACCATAAAAAACAGAGAGAATCCGTACTCTCCACGTTAACCAGAGCTTTCTTATCAACTAGAGGTTTAGGTGTGGGGATATAGCTACTTCAATCAAAAGGTACGTACTGAGCCAGATGGATGTCGAGATGTAGTATTTCATCTATGAGCCACGAGCTGCCCTCATGTTGATAATCCTGGAAACTATGGTGAATTTTCTGTAGGGCTTCAGCTAGTTGAGATTCTAGTTGGGATAGGTTAGTAATGATAGCATTGGGACAACGGGAGATGGCCTCGGAGTAGATAGGATTCCCATCGCTGTTCGGTCGTACCATACGGATTTGTAAAGAAAGGTACCATTTGATGCCTCTGTGTTTAGACCATGCTAAACGGTGATGAGCTTACGAAGCTTTGGTTGTGTGTTCTTAAAAAACAGCAACACATCCACATTATCATCGGATGAAGGAGAAATGGAATGCGTGTGTACAGTACCTTCCAGCGCGGATGTGTCTGGCCTGGCTCCACCTACTTGTTTCCCATGACAACTGTCACAGTGCAGTGAATGAGAGTTGAAATATTTCTCGGGTAGTGGTCGATGACAGGCAGTGCATTCTCTCCCTTATAGGGATCAGGGACCAAGCGATGTAAGATTATGCTGGCTTTCCAGAACATTCTGCATGGCGATGTCGATTTTATGGGTGCTATCCTTGACGAGGGTCCACTGAGTATGTGTTAAGAAGAGTCCTTTAATGGAAGCTCTACCGTTGAGGAAATAGCGTAGATCCACCCTCAGCGTCTTGGCATATAAGCAAACAGTAGCTCGAATATGATTATCAATGGCTACTTGCTGCATAGGTGTGCATAGGGTTCTGTTCGAAATGGTGGTTATTACGCGGGTATCGGGATAGGAACAGGACGGAGACACTGTCGATTCTGGGGAACTATTACACGGTGAACATGTTATACAGGGTGTGCACTTTACACAGGACGTACGAAAGGCAGACAGCACGATGAGAGGGATGAAGAGTAATAATATCGCCGCGATAGATGCCGCTTTCAGCTTGATAAGGGTTCTCTCGTATTGATCCATGTTGAATGAACAGGGATGTACACGTGGACCTTTATATAGGTGTGGACAAGTCTGACCTTGTTAACTCCCATATGTCTCTTTGTTTATGGGAAATGTATGGTTCTGCATAGATGCAAGTCTGTACTTGTCGAGAACTAACAAAGGAACAGGCAATAACAATAGAACAGGGGTCTTCCCAATGATGTCATTATCTAAAAATAGAACTGAGGTGATGCTCTATAAACAGAACTTACATATGAACACAAGGAGTATTAAATAACAAAACAATGAGCATTAGATATTAAGTAACAGGGGATACTACATATTATGTACCACCGGGCCGGCACGCATGATCCGGGATTGTGCGCGCGCGCGCGGGTCAAAGGTCACATCCAGGTCAAAAGGTCACCCTTCCGACCCTAAGGGTTTTCCCAATGATGTCATGATCTAAAAATAGAACTGAGATGATGCTCTATAAATACAACTTACATATGAACACAAGGAGTATTAAATAACAAAACAATGAACATTAGATATTAAGTAACAGGGAATACCACATATTAAGTACCAAAATGGGGATTATTACTTATAAGTAACAAAAACATATTATGTCAAAATCTACGGAGCAATACTTATTAAGTAACAAAAAAGCACGGAGCGGGATTATTACATATAACGTTGTTTTTGAAGTGTCTATTCATCTGCTACTGAAAGATGAGCGAATGATTTAGTTAACTGTTTACGACGACGACACATTTCAATCCATCGAAGTCGTGTGCAAATTAATCCACCAAATCTCCCACTAAAATTTTTGGGGTTGCGAATGTTTCTATTTCAGACGGACTTATACGGTTCCACGTTTCTGCAAAAGACGGACTTTTATCAAGCGTTTCAGAAAACTGGACAGACGTTGTCTCGCATATCTAACGTTTTGTTCAATATCAGACATGCGTTGTCGTTGTTGGACCGAATCATTTGACAGCTTTGGTAGCGCACCTTTTCAGGCATGTCGTCTCATGAAATCTCAAGATAATCTCATTTTGGTCAGTTAAAAAACAGTATAAATTAGAAAAGAAATAAAATCACTAGGTACAGTCAGGGGGGGAAATGGTGCAATGGATAAGGTGTATTGTTCAGGTTGGGCACATGCCTCAATCGGTCTATCGAGCTATAATAGAAACATGGAGCTATATAAACAACACAAGAATTTGAATATTTTCAAATATTTCCATAATTTGTTAAATGCGCATTTAAATATTCATAGAAAACCCTAATTGACTTTCAATGTGTGATATAAAACTAAAATTTTGAACAAGATGAAAAAATGAAATTATTGAAATGTTTGCTTCTTCCAAAGTTCAGAATACCTTCTGAATATTCATCCTCAAGTGCTGAGTACATCCGTATATCAATATATAAATGCGCATTTAAGAAATTATGGAAATATTTGAAAATATTCCAATTCTTTTGTTATTTATATATTCCATGTGTGTATTGATCGAGCCATAATAGACCGATTGTTAGATTGAGCACCGCATTATATTTATTGTAATTTCATTTTTCCGCATGTCAGTCTTGTCAGATCGCCTCTTGCTTTGGGATATTAATATGTGTGCATCCGCTGTGTATTTTAAACCGTTTGCACATGATCTGGAAAACTGAATCATCAACTTCGATAAACTCTGATGTCTCACAATAATTCAGCTATCTACCTATAGGATTGGGTACATGTACCATATTATAGCTCCAACTATGTACAATCTTTTACCCATTCATGTACGAAAATGTGAGAGTCTTAGAAGTTTTAAAGCAGCCTGTTACAAGTTTTACCTCGCTGATTTTAGACAACATTCTACCTAGTTTAAATGCTTTGACAAATTAGTTCTTAATTTTGACCATAACGTTTTAGTATTATCTGGAAATTTAGATTGTTTTATATTATACACTAGATTGGTCTTATTCATTATTTATTTGTCTTATGTTTGTTTATCATGTTTATTTAATCAGTTATTTGTATTTCTTCACATAGACAGATTTTAGACAACATTCTACCTAGTTTAAATTCTTTTACAAATTAGTTATTAATTTTGACCATAACGTTTTAGTATTATCTGGAAATTTAGATTGTTTTATATTATACACTAGATTGGTCTTATTCATTATTTATTTGTCTTATGTTTGTTTATCATGTTTATTTAATCAGTTATTTGTATTTCTTTACATAGACAGATTTTAGACAAAATTCTACCTAGTTTAAATACTTTTACAAATTAGTTATTAATTTTGACCATAACGTTTTAGTATTATCTGGAAATTTAGATTGTTTTATATTGTACACTAGATTGGTCTTATTCATTATTTATTTGTCTTATGTTTGTTTATCATGTTTATTTAATCAGTTATTTGTATTTCTTTATATATGTTATCGCTCTCGACCCTCATGAAAAGAGGCTGTAAACCTACTGAGGCCATCGAGCTTAAATAAAGTTTATTATTATTATTATTATTATAGTAGCCATTTTAAAATAATTCAGTTACCAGTAGATGGCAAGCATGGACCAGCAAACATTTC
The DNA here is from genome assembly GCA_036873755.1 of Hanleya hanleyi. Taxonomy (NCBI): domain Eukaryota; kingdom Metazoa; phylum Mollusca; class Polyplacophora; order Lepidopleurida; family Hanleyidae; genus Hanleya; species Hanleya hanleyi. The sequence goes on from JAVTVY010029275.1 coordinate 105,866, forward strand.
GTGAAAGGAACTATATAAGAGATGAGACAGACAAGAGATGGGCGAATGCGACTGTAAACCTCTCTCTCTTTCGTGTGCTTTCATTATGGGCCGTTTGAATACATTCAATCAATAAATACATAGAACATCATGTATACATGTATTATCATTTGCTTGCAGGTTGTCGATACACCTGTTGGGTATGAAGCAGTAGCACCTCCACTTAATACCTTCTGGGGCCAATACTTCCAGATGTACACAATGTGAAATTTGCGCGTCTATTAAGACGACAGGGCTTGTGCGCGTGATCTATAAGATGTTGTAACGCATTGGTCGTCTCAAGACACAGGGATCGTCTTCACAAAACCTTAAACAATAATAGATTCCAAAAGGTCCGGCTTCTAAAGATACCGAAGTCTTGACAACGTCTTTAAATGAGAGAGGATACAACGAAAACGTCTGCTGAATATTAAGCCGATTTATTGTAGATTCAGTCCACCTAAATTAGGAACGACCGGCACTATCTGGCAGGCAGACTAGGGTAACCACATCAACAACGTCTTTAAATGAGAGAGGATACAACGAAAACGTCTGCTGAATATTAAGCCGATTTATTGTAGGTTCAGTCCACCTAAATTAGGAACGACCGGCACTATCTGGCAGGCAGACTAGGGTAACCACATCAACATCCAGACTATTCTGTAGTCAGTCATTTTTCCGAAACTGGAGTTAGCACACTATTATTGGAAGCATGAGCTTCTATGATACAAGATGGCACTTGCCATCAGGGAGACGTGGTGTTACGATCTGCCTGCAATATGTCGTTCATTCTGTTTTATAAAATTCTAATGTCAGATTAACCCGACAAGGATGTACTTAGCTTAAGTACTATTTGGACAGACATATCATTGAACTGTCACATTGCATACCACAACCATCAAACTGAAGGTTAAATCATTGTACTTACATAAACGGTTTATATGTTCAGAATTGATTCTCACAAATAAATGTGGTTAAAAACATTCCTCCATACTTTTAACATTCCAAACAGGATACTGAAAATGTCAAAACAAATCATAAAACCGGGGTATTACGATGTTATTAAAAACCATACAGGCAGGCACCATGTATGACATCAATACTTGCAACATTTAATTGTAGAAAACTTATTATCATAAGATGCTTATATCTGAATAACTTGTAGAAAACCAATTATCATAAGATGCTCATATCTTACATATCTCCACTATTCTAAAGTTGAATGGCACCTTGTAAAGTGCCATACAACCACAATAAGAATATACAAGAAAATAAATGACAAGAAAACGATGAATGGGCAAAGAAGCCAGATGTGTTGTACCACTTAGCTGCTTTATCATACCAGACAAAAGGGAAAAACCAACACATCTCCCTCCTTTAGGAACAGACAGTATGCACCCTGCCAGTCCTTTGACAAATACATAAAGGCAGCAAGAACAATAATGAAATGTCGAAGAATAGTCCATTATGAATAGCCAAGGTCGTTATCAGAAATATCGGACGAATACCGGAAACAATTTATTCAATTACCGTAGTCCATATTCATTGCGTAAGGCCACAAGGCCGTATTTACTATCATTGCTCAATGAAAGTATTCTAGGTATGTGAGACACGTGCCAGTCAATGACAAGTGTGGACACGTCAAAACAATTGCTGGAAAATTCATACATCAGCCTCAAATCCAAAATAGTTTATCAACACATTACATGTTCATGAAAATCAAACCAAGTCAGTGCAAGAGAAATCATTATATATCTGAGGATCCAAACAACGATACAAAAATAAACAAATAACGAAATATCCAGGCTTCTATGGCCTAATCAGGAATTGTGGGGGCTCATCAGCTCACATCCACCAGGCTTTCACAGCCTATTCCAAGCATTCATATGCTACAAACCACTAGTACGTCAAGTACTCAGTGTACACGCGATTATCTTAGTTTCATTTAGCTCAAACACTAGCTATTATGGAAACTGATCGCGACAAATATCCTAACAAAAAAAAATCAACAAAGAAAATCATTGTGAATCCACATTACAAGTTTCTCGTTCAAACTTCAAAGGCTAGATTTATCAATCTGCAAATCACTAAATTTATCAGTCACAAAGGAATCCATGCAATCTATCTGTTTTATCATTGATTCATCAACCTCACTGATTCTTTATGTACTCTGCCCTATCTAGGGTGTTCAGTACAATAAACATTCAATTGAATTGAATTGAATTGCAGTATTATCAACAATACATCAAACATGCACAATATATGAGAAATGTCAAAAGTTCATATAAGGCATTATTATAGCACATATAATATGATCGTTCAAGAGAGAGAGAGAGAAAGTTAAGGGTTAAACCTCGCGTTCAATGCATGCTTACAAACCTGTCTGAGGATTCAGTTCAGAATGTTCCAAGAAATTTATCAGAAAACAATGTCTTAGAGTTCGTAAGGCATGACCCAGTCCTGTAAATTACACACTGTTCATCACACGCGCTATGCCAATCAGTAGGAACTTCACAACGTCAGACAGAAAGTCCAGGGAAGTCCAGGCAGAGAATATACCACAACACAGTTATTTTTTTAATCACTACGGCCATTTACAAGGCTCTATTAAATGAAACGAATCAAACTATACCTGTAGATATTGTTCCATGGAATGGAATCGTTCCAGAGGTTTCTGGCACACGCTGTCACGTCACCAAGGAAGAGGAAAAACATGTCGCTGTTATAGGTTGAACGGTGTTTGGGTTGAAATTTTATCACTGAGATGGACATCACTCATGGCAGTTGTTGACATCAGTTCCGAATTCTTTCCAGTCAGAATTACAAGGCAGTTCAAGGAGGCGTTGAACAGGGTCATACATTTCACCATGATCAAAAAACAAGGGCACCAAATGTTTTCATCAGTCACCGTCCTCGTCTGGGTGACTTAATCACCGTCTGCTATACCTCAGCAGGTGCAAAAAGGAAGGAAGGTCCTTTACCTGTTCTCTTTGTAATTGATGATTGCCCTTGGCCTGAATATCAGTCCGAAAATTGGCCACAAGTTTCGTGACGCCTTGAGCAATGGTCTGGAGCTCTTGCAGTTTTTCTGGCTCAGCCATTTTGTCCAAAAATTAGTACTCTCAATGTTCTCGGTCGATCGTCTTAAGCTGTCTTCTCACGATCTTGTAGTTGTATCCAAAAGACAATTGTCTTAATCCTGGCAAGCTCGCCATTGCGAAATTTGCGCGTCTTATAAGACGACAGGGCTTGTGCGCGTGATCTTTAAGATGTAACGCATTGGTCGTCTCAAGACACAGGGATCGTCTTCACAAAACCTTAAACAATAATAGTCCAACAGGTCCGACTTCTAAAGATACCGAAGTATTGACAACGTCTTAAAGATGAGAGAGGATACAACGAAAACGTCTGCTGAATATTAAGCCGATTTATTGTAGATTCAGTCCACCTAAATCAGGAACGACCATTGTGAATCTAAAGGTACCTCAGTCCACCTAAATTAGGAACGACCGGCACTATTTGGCAGGCAGACTAGGGTAACCACATCAACATCCAGACTATTCTGTAGTCAGTCATTTTTCCGAAACTGGAGTTAGCACACTACTATTGGAAGCATGATCGAGCTTCTAACGATACAAGATGGATCTACCATCAGGGAGACGTGGTGTTAATATCTGACTGCAATATGCCGTTCATTCCGTTTTATACAATTATAATGTCAGTTTAACCCGACAAGGCTGTACTTAGCTTAAGTACTATTTGGACAGACATATCACAGAACTGTCACATTGCATACCACAACCATCAAACTGAAGGTTAAATCATTGTACTTACATAAACGGTTTATATGTTCAGAATTGATTCTCACAAATAAATGTGGTTAAAAACATTCCTCCATACTTTTAACATTCCAAACAGGATACTGAAAATGTCAAACAAATCATAAAACCGGGGTATTACGATGTTATTAAAAATCATACAGGCAGGCATCATATATGACATCAAGACTATCATACAATATTTAACTGTAGAAAACTTATTATCATAAGACGCTCATATCTTACAACCAGTTTGTAGATGACGAATTTACAACGATTATTATGGTTTAAGAATACTGATCAGCGATACGGATTTTATATTTTTGGAACATCATGATGTCTTGTCGGCATCATTGAAAACTGTTGACCGCTTCTCTCTTGCAGGAAACTAACCTATGTTTATGCATACTATGATTGTCCTTTTGAATTTGGTGCTGATACTGTTATATGGAATATGGAATAGGCCTTTGGATTTTTTAATGGACGACGGCTGAATTATGAATGACGGACTAGACGCTTGTAAATTTATTTACTACACAGTTAACTGTATTCGTATAAAATAATTTTATGATGTTTATAAATGACTGCCCAAAATTCATGTTTATCAAACTATGTTCAACGAATTTATGTTCTATAGAATCAAAGGCTTTTTCGAAGTCTAAGAAAATAATCCAAACTTCGTCGTTGTAATTATCTATCAGGTCTAAGGAAGCGCACGTTTTCGCTCATATTTCCGCCTTTCATGACTGTCTGACTCCTATGAATGAGTTTTCCTTGATAATGTTTTATTGTCCTCCGCCACGAAGTGGTGGGAGGACTTGGAAATGCTAGCCGTCCGTCCTTCCGTCCGTCCCTCCGTCCGTCCTTCCGTCCGTCCGTCCGTCCCACATCTTGTGAACGCGATATCTTGAGAACAATTCGACCAATCGACTTCAAACTTGAGAAGGTGCTTCACATCAGTTAGACGGCCATTGGTATTGATTTTCACTGAGGTACGTATTCCAAGATGGCCGCCATCGACCATATTGGATTCTGTCCGTCCCACATCTTGTGAACGCGATATCTCGAGAACAATTTGACCGATTGACTTCAAACTTGAGAAGGTGCTTCACATCAGTTAGACGGCCATTGGTATTGATTTTCACTGAAGTACGTAATCCAAGATGGTCGCCATTGACCATATTGGATTCTGTTCGTCCCACATCTTGTGAACGCGATATCTCAAGAACATTTCCACCAATCAACTTCAAGCTTGCATGTTCTTCACATCAGTCAGACGGCCATTGGTATTGATTTTCACTGAGGTACGTAATCCAAGATGGCTGCCATTGACCATATTGGATTCCATCCGTCCCAGATCTTGTGAACACGATATCTCGAGAACAATTCAACTAATCGGCTTCAAACTTGGGAAGGTTCTTCACATCAGTTAGACGGCCATTGGTATTTATTTTCACTGAGGTACGTAATCCAAGATGGCTGCCATTGACCATATTGGATTCTGTCCATCCCACATCTTGTGAACGCGATATCTCGACAACAGTTTGACCAATCCACTTCAAACTTGAGAACGTGCTTCGCATCAGTTAAACGGCCATTGGTTTTGATTTTCACTGAGATACGTAATCCAAGATGGCTGCCATGGACCATATTGGATTCACTCCGTTCCACATCTTGTTAACACGATATCTCAAAAACAAATCAACCAATCGACTTCAAACTAGGGAAGGTATTTCACATCAGTTAGACGGCCATTGGTATTGGTTTTCACTGAGATACATAATCCAAGATGGCTGCCATTGACCATATTGGATTCTGTCCATCCCACATCTTGTGATTGCGATATCTCGAGAACAGTTCGACCAATCGGCTTCAAACTTGAGAATGTGCTTCACATCAATTAGACGGCCATTGGTATTGATTTTCACTCAGGTACAAATCCAAGATGGCTGCCATTGACGATATTGGATTCCATCCGTCTCGGATCTTGTGAACGTCATATCTCGACAACAATTTGACCAATCAACTTCAAACTCGAGACGGTGCTTGACATCAGTTAGACAGCGATTGGTATTGATTTTCATTGAGGTAGTATGTAATCCAAGATGGCTGCCATTGACCATCTTGGATTTCACTCACCCATATTGTACCCATCTGTGTTGTGAACGCGATATCTTGATCTATTCCACTCATCGATTTATAAACCTCACCATCCACAAATCCATATACAACTACAGACTTACATTCCAGTGTTACACTACCCATTACTGCTTCCCAAACCTCCTCAAATTGTCTCAACAATTCCAGATGAACGTCTCTTTCCACATACACATATCAACTTTCTAAGTTATATTTAAGGAGATATTGGAAGCGTATATGCTGTATGCTCTCAAACAGGCTACTTGGCGGAGGACCTGCTAGCTACTCAGCTTGTTCCGTTTGCTAAAGACTTCAAAAAATTGTGTAATCTACAATCAGTAATGTAATGGGTCACCAGCTTTCTATAAAATTGTTATCTGTATATATTAGGCTTTTCAATAACGCCTTCTATTAACTCACTGTAATTCCCCTCGGGGGGTTACAAATTCGAATAAAAGGATCGTGAGTGAAATAAGTTGGCACTCACTTCAGTAAGAACCTGACCATCATGTGTAGTTACATTGTTTACTGCTCGATCCATTTGCCTGTTTCTCTCCAAATCATAAAAATATTTCGTACTTTTTTCGCCTTTTTCCATCCATCTACATCTTGATCGAATCATCGCACCTTCGGCTTTGTTTTCGAATATTTTCTTTCAAGTAAAGATAATTGTTTAATTAGTCTTTTTTTTTCCTTTTCGTTTCTTTCTCGCGCAATTTTAGCGGAATTTTTAATCGCAATAGACCTTACTTTAAATTTAATCCATTCCCATTTCATAGATGGACAATTGAAATTTTCGTTTTCCACATTAATGAGGAAGTTATTAAGCATATCAACAAATTCCTGTTTAAGAAGCAAAGAGTTATTAAATTTCCAATGAAAATAAGTTTTCTTTTGAGTTTGATCAAGAGTTTTCATCACCATTTTAAGATCTGATTTGAGTTTTATTTCAGCGCTATGCAAATTCTTCGTTAAATGCAAGTTCACCGTCATCATGTCAATACGCGACTATATAATATTATTTAGCTTCCGGGTGTATTTCCGCTCGTATGGATGTATTAATTAGCCCCCAAGAGTCATTAACACGTAATTCAGTCATTAATGTGTGAATATTTTGATTGTTTCTATTATTTTCAGACCCTAGTCTATGATTGGATTAATAACACAATTAAAGTCCCTTCCTAGAGTTAGATTATGATTTATGTTAGTTGACTATATCGAGAAAAAATGCTTCTCGTTCAGCATAGCCATTACTTGGTGCATAAATGTTGCACATTGTGTCTTATTGTCAATTTCGATTTCTGTAACAATAAATCTGCCATTATCATCTTGGTACGACTTATTAACTCTATATTTTTTTTTATTTATCAAATTGGCTATTCCTCTGCTGTTTGTTGCGTCATATGGAAGTATGATTTGATTTCCCCATTCCGAAACCCAGTGTCTTTCGTCACTCTCACAGCTGTGCGGTTCCTGAAGAAAAACGAACTTTGGACTGAAGGTCTTTATATATATATATAAAAGCTGCCTTCGTTGATCTCGTTATCTAATCTCTCTTACATTAAAGGTTAATACTGATATCATATGCAAACTACAAACATACCCGTACATACCGTCACGAAGACACCTATATATACACAAAAATAAAATTAGTTGCGATTTAACCTGGATTTGGTCTTCCTCCTACAATCTCTGGGGGAAGGAAAACAAACACCATTTAGTAATCTAATCAGCAGCACTAACGAATAACTAACAAGTACAAGAAAAATGGAACAGGATAAAGTGACAAAATATTGGAAACATGTTCCGATCTCTGCAAGAATCTGACAACATATTTACACTATAGTATTGCCTATACACCAAAGCCAAACGGAACGGACACATGTCATTTCGTACCCAAACCGATTCGACCATAACCGTTTCGTACCCAGTCCTTCTCGTACCCTAACGTTTTCGTACCAGTCCGCTTCGTATCCTAACCTAACCTCGTCGTACCATATCTTAAATCAGTAATCTCATAGCATTGTCTACATTAACAGACAGTTGAATGTCTTCCTGAAATTATGCGTAACTTGTAGAAAAATAATTGAGAAACATTAGATTATGAAGTACACATAATAACTTAGGAAGACTACTGCATCGGTCGATTGATTGAATTGATTGATTGAAATTGTAGTTCAAGGGCTGCTTCCCATACGGATTTCGCGGCTCATCAATTAACTCAATGTTTTATTTAAATTTCACGGTACGTTTCTTAGTTCAGTTAAGATACTTACAGGCGCTATATTATGAAATGTATCAACATAAAAAAATGGTCTTTGTTTCACTTTTGATTTTTTTTTTATCTGATTGATCTGATCATTGTCAAGAACTTCTAATCAGCTTATAAATCTTAGATCCGAGTACGGTGTACATGTCCGTGAACATCAAAGTGAACAGTGTTCATTCCCTGAGCGGACGAAGCAAAGTCGTCTAATCACCGTACGACTCTCCCGTAGTATCAGTCGTATAAATAAGGTATTTCTAGTTTGAAATTCATCTCCAAAATTATATTTTTTAAATTTATTTATTCAGTTATCATGTTCACAATGTCTAATACTAATACATTTGCGTCTGAATAGGTTTTATTGCATATGGTACGAAAAGGTTTGGGTACGAAAAGATTAGGGTACGAAACCTACTGGATACGAAATGGTTGGGTACGAAATGACCAGTACCCAAACGGGGATAATGTGTCCATTCACCACGCATCCGTAAAATGAACGACGTGTCCACTTGTCTTTATAACATGAGAAAAAATTCCAACATTAGGATATCGTCTCTGAAAACTCCGCCCACTCATTGACATTTAGAAAATCCACCGCATTGGATAAAAATCTATACTGCAAAGAGAAACAATTATAGTTCCTATAATTGACCGCTAAAATTACTTGATACATATTGATGAAAAGTATAACATTGTTTCCAAAATTATAATATTTCATTCATGTCACTGAAAACTGGACAAACTCCGATTCGTCTGGATGCATTCTCTGCCCGCCATTGAAATATCGTTGACACGCTCTCAGCGTAGAGATTACTCCGCCAATACAAATAAACCTTCTTCTATCACTGTAATAACCTCATTAATGCATTAACAAAATATCTCCGGTGAATGGACAATTTAATATAGTCTTTTTTCCAAACGACAGTTTCCAATATCACAATCAAAACTGTTTTTCTTCAGAGTGGCAATTTCAAGCGTCACAATGAAGTCGATCGTGTTTCTCTGGTTTGATTTCTCATCACAAATATTAATTATTTTTCGTTCAGCAGAATGCGACGGCAGAACGGATCGTTTAAAATTGCCTTTCTTCGAAGCGGTAGTATGCAACGGCACAATGAGGAGTCTTTCTTCAGAGCGGCATTTTGAGACGTCACAATGAAAACCAATCTTGTTAAGGCCTTTTCTCACCACTAATATCATATTTTTCTTCATACGGAAGAATGCAACGGCACAGCGGACAATTCTATATTGTGTTTCTTCCAGCGGCAGTTTTCAACGTCACAATGACGACTTTCTTCAGAGCGGCCCTTTGCAGATCCACAATGAATCAAATTGTTACAAGTTTATGGCTCAATTTCTCATCACAAATAATACTTTTTCTCTGTAAAGCAGAATGCAATGGCGCAGTGGAGAGTTCATGATTGGTTTTGACATTTCACCACGCGTACAATGTTCCTAACCTAGATTTGGCCATCGAGTACATGTTCTTTCTTTCAATAACCCAGCTTTAACATGAAAACACACATATCTTTGTCCATACCCTTGCTTTAATAGTGAAGGACATAAACAGGAACCTGATAAGAATCCAATACGCCCAATTATGTTAACTCCGATTTTACATTGATTACAAGTACACTCGAACAGATGTACCTCACTCCCTAACCTTGCCTTGAAACTCAACCGCATGTACCGGTACCTCAATCTCTAATCCGCTTCGATGTTCAGTCATATGTTCCTGGCTGCCTAACCCGACTTTGCCACTCGAACCTCACTCTCCTTGCCTGGACACTCAACCACATGTAGCAGTACCTCACTCTCTAACACGCCAACAGATTTACCTCACTCTCCAACTCTTAAGTCCGCTTTGACACTGGACTACACGTGCATTCCTCCCTAACCCCGCTTTGACATGGGACTACACATACATTCCTCTCTAACCACCGCTTTGACACTGGACTACACATACGTTCCTCTCTGATATGAGGATATCAGTATATAATTTTCCTAGCTGAAATGCGGTTTAATATGATAGTAGAGGAGCATATCTAACCCTAACTCGTAACCCGAGTGTGATGGTTGATTATACTTCTTGATACCGATTAGACTATACTAACATTCCTCCCTGACCCCACTTCGAGACTAGACTGTACAAGCATTCCTTCATAACCCCGCTTTGATACTCGTCTGCATATACCCGCGTTGAAACTTAGCTACCGGTTCTTAACGTTTTGGAAAGGAAAATATTATTAGTGTATAATGTTAATAGCTTAAATGTACTTTAACCTGATAGTAGAGGAGCATACCTAACCCTAAGCCGCAATCCCAGTTTGACAGTTGAATATACATCTTTGATGTCCGCTTTGATACCCAAGCACATGTGCCTCACTCCTTAACCCCACTTTAACACTCCAACATGCGTTCCTCTCTCATCCCGCTTTGATACTGGACTACACCTACATTCCTCCCTAATCGCTCTTGACACTGGATTGCTCGTGTATTCCTTCATAACCCCGCTTTAACATTGCACTACACATACGTTCCTCCGGATTACAAGCGTCTGGTCCGTCATTCATAATTCCGATAATTGTCGTGTTACATGACGGAGCTGGCTCATTTTTAGAAACGTTATAGCTCTTGAACCGCAATAGATTCGGACTTCTAATTTATTGCCTGGTACTTCCAATAATAAGCTCTTTTCATTGACAATGATCCCGTATTTCCTAGTATAAATGCAACTATGGAACCAATTTTCCCTCATGTTACATGATCATCGATATTTGGGGTCATCTTATCGGGCAGAAAAACAGTCTGTGAGAAGCACAGTCTCCGGGCGACCAAAACTCAAGCTTAACCGTCTCCATTTAAGCCACTGTTTGGACTCCATGGACAATTTTCTAAAGACATTTCAACGTACTAACATTTTCGGATTGATGAAGGAGCCGTGTAGGGCCTAAATAAAGCTCGGAAATGTTTTCAACAGCTACCGCTTACTAATATAGGCAGGTTTGTTAGGAGAAAAACGCAATAAAAACTATAAGGTAGTGACAAGCAATGTAACAAGAACGTGACTGTGCGTGTAAAGCGACCAAAACAATGGTCGCGACCAAAGCGGCCGCAAGTATTTACTCATTTGCATTAAGAAGGGAAAGACCGTGTCATTGTACCAACAATGTCTAGTTTATATAGTGATTATCCACAGAGAAAAGATCGTCTGTATAGCGTTTGGTGAATGAGAAGGAACGGGCTTTGAATTGATCGGTTTCTAAAAGCGCCTGTATATAGTCATATTCATAAGAGGACAGATACAGGTCAGCCAACAGGGGTGCACAATTATTACCCATTGGAATACCTATATGCTGTAGATAGATATTTTTAATGAGAAATTCAAGCAACTCTATATACAAAGAAACGTCCTATGAATGATATCCCTTGTATGCAGTAGAGCTAAAGAAGGCTTTATGAATTCTGACATTTATATCTGCGATCAGTTTTCTTGAACACAGATAATATTGATGGACTTAGACGGTCTGTAAGGTCCTGATGAGGGATTGTAGTATACAGAGTCTAGAAATCCCATGTGGATACATGTCTGTACGGTATGTGACCTTTAGCATTAAGTTCTTCCGTAAGACATTTTGAGTTTTTAATATCCACATACATTCAACGCCAGAGTTTTTACAAATAGTGGCGCAATACCTTTTCCAAAATGCTTGTACTTTCTGAAGGGCCATCGTCAACAGGGTTGAAAGAAGCTTGGTGGTGCAGCTTCTAGAATCAACTATGAATCTAGCTATGTATAGTGATTTACCATTTCCCATTCTGGGACTCCAGTATACTTTTGATATGTCGTTGTGATTGGTGGGAAGACAAATACCTGTTTCCTTGAGAAACGCTTTGTGATTGTTAAATAAATCTTCCACAGCAAATGCAGTTTGGGAATAAGTAGATGGATTTGATGATGATATGTTTACACTCAATTCCTTAACCAGCACCTGGCAATAGTAGTATTTACATGTGAATATTATATTATTTGGAGCTTTGTCTGCTGGGACGATGACGAATTTACTCTGGAGATTTGCTAGAATTTCTTGTGCGGTTTCTCAGTACTTGTTCTGCTTGGGGAATCTAGGTACTCCTGTCAATATGGCGGATTGTTTCAACGATCAGGTTTCAAGATTAACCCCGCTTTTAAACTGGACTACACAGACGTTCCTCTCTAACCCTGCTTTGAAATTGGACTTCACGAAACTTCCTCCTGATACCCCGCTTTGACACTTGACCACACATACGTTCCACCCTAACCTCGCTTTGACACTTGATTACAATTAGGTTCCTTCCTAACCTCGCTCGGACACTGGACTACACAAGAATTCCTCCCTAGCCTGCTTTGGAACTTAGCTACCGGGCACTTAATGTTTTGGTAAGAAAAATCGCATTAGTATATCATTTTGATAACTGAAATGTACTTTAACCTGATAGTAGAGGAGCATAACATGATTTTGATAACTGAAATGTACTTTAACCTGATAGTAGAGGAGCATAACTAACCCACAGTCATAACCCCAGATTGCAGCTGACTATACATCTTTGGCACTCGGTTAGATATACATTCCTCCCTAACCCCACTTTGACACTGGACTGCACACACGTTCCTCCGTATAACCCCACGTTGAAACTGGGTCTGTATTTAATCAGATTGAGGTTGATCTAAAGGTGTCGCGTGGACACAATAAAACCATCTCAATAGAACATAATTTTGCAATAATGGTAGCGCTCTGCGATTACCTGAGGAGAACGTATCCTTCATAAGAACAGTTCCGTGCTACCATTATTGCAAAATTATGTTCTACTGAGAGGGTTTCATCACAGTTTCGGGTATAAGGACTTTTTCTGGTGAAATTGTTTTCTCTCTCTCTAGAAGAATAAAAAATTTAAAAAATGAGCAGACACCTGTGTTATCATTGAGATGTTTTGGTAAATATATGGTAAAAGCAAAATATGAAAATTGGATCCATGACAAAAGCCCTTCAGGATATTAGCCTTTCGGATTATTTGAATTTTGGACAAAAGCCCATCAGCTTATGAATTTAATGGTATATGCCAATGAAAAATGGAAACAACAATGTTTTTTGTCCGATGTCATTTTTATTAATAATTATGATATAACTATGACTATGAAATAACTATAGATCACCAATACAAGATCTAAAACTATGACAAATTTAAAGCTACAATCACAACATATAGCAACAATCAGGAGCACAATTGGTGGACAGTGTATACATTTTATGTGAACCTAAAAGATTGACTAGCAGCCCGTAAGGTCTGCCGAATCGTCACTACGAAGAATTTTAAATTATAATATTCATAATTGTTATCATTTTCCTCATTTTTCATTTTAACATAAAAAATTGCATCATGACCAAAACTAGAAAGTCAGCATCAAAACAGTCACGAGAGATGATAAAAGAAGCTCAGGTCGGTCAAACTGTATCAAATTGGCATATTTTTTCTCTCCCGTTTCGTTATTTTCGTCAGCGAAAGATTGCGAAAAGGCACTTTTCGGAAGGTCAACTATTATCGCCACATTTTAACCTACGTCCACTGTGAGCTGTGATAGGAAAGCCACGCCCCCTTACCATATATTCACCTATCACAGCTATAGAGTTTCCGAACTGAGATACTATTTTAGCTCCGGTGGGTACTTCTTCCATACCACGTGAGAACAAAGCCGCGGAGCCAAACCAATCACCATATGTAGTTGAAAGTACAGGACAGGCAATATTTGCCGAATCTATCACACACCAAGCCCTATTAGCTGAAGGGACATCAGGCGGTGCCAGGCAAGAAGTCTCCAAAGTAATAACATTGCCAATAGTATCTTGCGCCAAAGGTCACCTACGGTGTACACTTTACAAGTGCAGTTTAGTGGTAGATTTGTGGTGATAGCCATCTTCACAAGTCCGGGTAAATCCCAAATCCTCACAGATGGTTTACCTGTACATTTTTTGTGATTCGAACGAGTTCTTGAGTCGATGCCTCTATTTTACAATCTCGTACATTTCATCCCCTCGCTTGTTTTGAATTAGCATGTCGGTATCCCCAGCCTACGGTTTTTCCTTTGACTTCCGATGTCGATTTCCGCTTGACAACAAAGCAGTTTGGCCTGCGATAAAATTGAATCCTGTCACATCTCATACCTCGCAGCGGATTGGCCTAATCAACTAGCTTAGCGCGTTCACTGATTCGGTTTATTCAGGGAAAATCCCTTGCTCTATTTATATCCAGAACTCGTATGGGTGACTAACCAAGCCCAACATATCGACCGAGACACTGGCTCGCGAGGATGGGTGATACCAGGCTCGGCTCGATTGAATTTTTTCTTGCGGCAAGGTGTGTTGGTTCCCGATGGTTGTAAATATTGCTTCAAACATCTCGAATGAAAACAAGATGGACGAATCGGTGGATGTAATGACACTGCGTCGACATTTCACAGACATGGATGAGGAATCAAGTTGGTAGAAGTAGGAAGCGGAAGATCGAAGATGTCGCATTATTGTCGGATGGTATTATTTTTTCATTGATATTCGTGGTACACTGCGTGATATAATATATACATAGCTGGTCAACATGTAGGCCTAACGATCTGCATTCGACGAATCAACATTTTTTAGATTAATGAAGTTTCATTTCTTCTCGCCAGATTAATGTGAAACGCTGACTGAGAACAGTGTGGCCTTACTCATGCGGCAGCGCTTGTAAGATATTTGGCAGTCCACCCAATCTTGCTAAAGTCACATGATTTGCAATGGTCGGACTGATAAAAGTTGAAAAGGGGGCCAAAAGGCCGCAATAGCGTACAATGTCCTTTCGTGAATATTTTTCTCTCTTTCTCTACATTAATTAAAACTGAAAAATTGAGCAGACACCTGTGTTATCATTGAGATGTTTTGGTAAATATATGGTAAAAGCAAAATATGAAAATTGGATCCATGACAAAAGCCCTTCAGGATATTAGCCTTTCGGATTATTTGAATTTTGGACAAAAGCCCATCAGCTTATGAATTTAATGGTATATGCCAATGAAAAATGGAAACAACAATGCTTTTTGTCCGATGTCATTTTTATTAATAATTATGATATAACTATGACTATGAAATAACTATAGATCACCAATACAAGATCTAAAACTATGACAAATTTAAAGCTACAATCACAACATATAGCAACAATCAGGAGCACAATTGGTGGACAGTGTATACATTTTATGTGAACCTAAAAGATTGACTAGCAGCCCGTAAGGTCTGCCGAATCGTCACTACGAAGAATTTTAAATTACAATATTCATAATTGTTATCATTTTCCCCATTTTTCATTTTAACATAAAAAATTGCATCATGACCAAAACTAGAAAGTCAGCATCAAAACAGTCACGAGAGATGATAAAAGAAGCTCAGGTCGGTCAAACTGTATCAAATTGGCATATTTTTTCTCTCCCGTTTCGTTATTTTCGTCAGCGAAAGATTGCGAAAAGGCACTTTTCGGAAGGTCAACTTTTATCGCCACATTTTAACCTACGTCCACTGTGAGCTGTGATAGGAAAGCCACGCCCCCTTACCATATATTCACCTATCACAGCTATAGAGTTTCCGAACTGAGATACTATTTTAGCTCCTGTGGGTACTTCTTCCATACCACGTGAGAACAAAGCCGCGGAGCCAAACCAATCACCACATGTAGTTGAAAGTACAGGACGGGCAATATTTGCAGAATCTACCACACACCAAGCCCTATTAGCTGAAGGGACATCAGGCGGTGCCAGGCAAGAAGTCTCCAAAGTAATAACATTGCCAATAGTATCTTGCGCCAAAGGTCACCTACGGTGAACACTTTACAAGTGCAGTATAGTGGTAGATTTGTGGTGATAGCCATCTTCACAAGTCCGGGTAAATCCCAAATCCTCACAGATGGTTTACCTGTACATTTTTTGTGATTCGAACGAGTTCTTGAGTCGATGCCTCTATTATACAATCTCGTACATTTCATCCCCTCGCTTGTTTTGAATTAGCATGTCGGTATCCCCAGCCTACGGTTTTTCCTTTGACTTCCGATGTCGATTTCCGCTTGACAACAAAGCAGTTTGGCCTGCGATAAAATTGAATCCTGTCACATCTCATACCTCGCAGCGGATTGGCCTAATCAACTAGCTTAGCGCGTTCACTGATTGGGTTTATTCAGGGGAGATCCCTTGCTCTATTTATATCCAGAACTCGTATGGGTGACTAACCAAGCCCAACATATCGACCGAGACACTGGCTCGCGAGGATGAGTGATACCAGGCTCGGCTCGATTGAATTTTTTTCTTGCGGCAAGGTGTGTTGGTTCCCGATGGTTGTAAATATTGCTTCAAACATCTCGAATGAAAACAAGATGGACGAATCGGTGGATGTAATGACACTGCGTCGACATTTCACAGACATGGATGAGGAATCAAGTTGGTAGAAGTAGGAAGCGGAAGATCGAAGATGTCGCATTATTGTCGGATGGTATTATATTTTCATTGATATTCGTGGTACACTGCGTGATATAATATATACATAGCTGGTCAACATGTATGTCTAACGATCTGCATTCGACGAATCAACATTTTTTAGATTAATGAAGTTTCATTTCTTCTCGCCAGATTAATGTGAAACGCTGACTGAGAACAGTGTGGCCTTACTCATGCGGCAGCGCTTGTAAGATATTTGGCAGTCCACCCAATCTTGCTAAAGTCACATGATTTGCAATGGTCGGACTGATAAAAGTTGAAAAGGGGGCCAAAAGGCCGCAATAGCGTACAATGTCCTTTCGTGAATATTTTTTTCTCTCTCTCTACATTAATTAAAACTGAAAAAATGAGCAGACACCTGTGTTATCATTGATATGTTTTGGTAAATAT